>JANSVA010438694.1:0-39162 GCA_025504915.1 Erythroxylum reticulatum | reverse complement strand
GGGTTGGTTAAAAAGGCATGATATGGTAGTTATGGATGTAGGCTCAATTTAATTGAAGCATCCATAATCATGCCATATAGTTATAGTAACTATCTGAATATATATGTGAGATATATATAAATATATCAAAGTATTGATGAGATCTAAGACCAAATCCCAGAACCAAAATATTAGGACTTATGCCTTCCATTGATATGGAAAGAAACAGAGTTCTTTTAGTGTTGGTTTGCTAGAAAAACTTGAGCTTGCTTTACACGAATATGTTCAAACCATGAAAATAAGATTTCCAAATTAATGGGTTGGTCTTAACTAGAAGCATTGATTTGTTAGGAAAACCTAAAGTCAACATGGATAGAGGCAAAGTTAGGTAGTAAATATGGGATGTATATGTATCAAGAGTTGATAACCCACTGAGTGTGCTAAATCAACAGTTGATGGCATAAGTCGATAGTTGTATAACTAAATGCAATTGGTATGAATGGAACCTACTGATTGACATAATGTGGCTTGTGGGCAAACCCAAGGTCATTCTTAGTGATGTTGGATATCAAACTAATAGGAAAACTATAAGTTTTCTCAGATTCATAGTGAGGGTTATGGATTTGGATAAAATAGTGGGACCGATAATGCATATGATTAAAGTACTTATTAATATGCATTTATGTACATTCTAATGCTCTCTCTCATTCTTCTAGGTTATTGAGTCACCGTGATGTCTTCATCTAGTGTGAAAGTATGCTCTCTACTAGACTCCAACAAACTCACGAGATCAAACTTCTTAGATTGGCTACAAAATTTGAGAATTGTTCTTAAATATGAGAAACTAAGATATGTCCTAAATAAGCCACTTCTCGATCCCCCTTCGGCCGATGCCTTTGATGAGGATCAGAAATCTTACAAGAAGCTACTAGATGATAGTGAGGTAGCTAGCTGTATTATGCTGGCCTCTATGTCACTAGAACTGTAAAAGCAGTATGAGGCTATGGAAGCTCATCCCATATTCTACCATATAAGGGAACGGTTTGATGAGCAAGCTCAGTATGAAAGGCCCGAGACCACGAGGTTGCTCTTTTATTCTAAGATGGTTGAGGGATCATCTCTAGTACAGTATGTCTGAAAATGAATGGATATATAGAGAGGTTAGCTAGTTTGAGTTTTATAATATATCATTAATTAGGTATAATCTTAATTCTCACTAGTTTGACCGATAGTTATTCACAGTTTGCGCTTAACTATTAGATGAACCAAATATCCACCTCAATACTTGAGCTAATTAATCTACTCAAAATAGCTGAGCAAATTGTCAGGAAGGATAGTAAGACTATGATACTGGTGGACTATACTTCTAGTTCTCGCAAGAGGAACCAAAAGAAGAAGAAGAAGTCTAAGAATCCAGTGGGAGGTGTAGCCAAGAAGAAGGCAAAGTATAATACACCAAAGGGAATATACTTTCATTGCAACAAGGAAGGGCATTGGAAGAGGAATTGTAAAGCCGAAGGAGAAGAAGGCATTAGATGCTCCATCGTCTACTTCAGGTATAGTATTTGTCATTGAGTTTAATACTATTTCTGATCATAATATTTGGGTATTAGATACTGGATGTGGCTTACATATAAGTGTTGATATGTAGGGCCTCAGGGATAATAGACCACTTAAGAAGGGAGAGATGGACCTACGTGTGGGCAATAGAGCAAGAGTTGCTGCATTAGCCATCAGAACCTATGCTTTGTATCTTCATAATGGGCTAGAGTTAATTTTGGATAATTGCTATTATGTACCCATTGTGACAAAGAACATGGTATCTATTTCATGTCTTAATAAAATGGGATTTCATTTAACTTTTTCAAGCAATGGTTGTTCAATTACGTTGAATGAAATGCTGTATAGTACTGCTATATTATGCAATGGTATTTACAAATTAGATATGTGCAATCCAATTTTAAATATCAATGATAATAAAAGATAAAAATGAGATAACTAAAAATCATCTTACTTATGGCATAGATGACTTGGCCATATACGCATGTCTAAGCTATACAGGAGTGGTAGCTTATGGTCATTTGATTATGAATCATATGACATATGTGAATTTTGCTTATTAGGCAAGATGACTAAATTACCTTTTAAAGGAAAGGGTGAACGAGCGAATGGGTTATTAGACGTAATATAGTCTGATGTATGTAGTCCGATGTCCATTCTTACCAGAGGTGGTTTTTTGTACTTCATTACCTTTATTGATGATTATTCACAATATGGGTATGTGTATCTGATGAGATATAAGTCTGAAGCATTTGAAATGTTCAAACAATTTAGACATGAAGTAGAGAAACAACTCGGTAAAAGTGTAAAGACACTTTGATCAGATCGAGGTGGTGAATAGTTGAACGAGGAGTTTCTTAGTTATCTCAGGGATAACGAGATTGTCTCCTAGTAGACTCCACCTTACACACCATAACATAATGGTGTGGATGAAAGGAGAAACCAAACTTTATTACATATAGTAAGGTCAATGATGAGCTTAGCAGATCTACTGAAATCCTTTTAGAGTTATGCATTCGAGATTGCTGTTTATATGATAAACCAAGTCCCTTCAAAAGCAGTTGATGTCACTCCATATGAGATATGGACTAATAAAAAACCTTATCTTTTTATATGAACGTTTAGGGTTGTTCGGCTTATGTGGAGCGAATTCAATCAGACAAGCTTAAAATGAAATATGATAAATGTTAGTTTATAGGATATCCGAAGGAAACAATTGGATATCAGTTCTATAATGCTTTAAAGCAAAAGGTGTTTGTCTCAAAGCATGTTATCTTTTTAGAGAAAGAGTTTCTTTTAAAAGAAGACAATAGGAGCAAAGTTAAACTTATTGAAGTTCATATTGCTCAAACAGACGCAAATCAACTGCTTGAACCCGAGACTGTTGTTCATGGAGATGAGACAATAATTGATCCTTCTGACACACAAAATGTTCATATGTCAAATAGGATACGTAATGTTCCAAAGATATATGGATTTCTTATAAGTAAACATAATAATGTATTGCTCATAAATTACGATGAGCCTACAACCTATGAAGAGGCTCTAAAGAGTTCATAATATGAAAAATGAATTCAAGCCATGAAGTTCGAAATGGATTCCATATTTCAAATCCAAGTATAGACTTTGGTTACAGGATGCAAGTGGATTTTCAAGAATAAAATTGACATGCATGGTAATGTGATTACCTATAAAGTGAGGCTAGTCGCTAAAGGTTATCGTCAAAGACAAAGAGTTGACTATGACGAGACATTTAGTCCCATAGCCATGTTTAAATCCATTAGAATACTCCTAGCCATTGCTGCTCATTATGATTATGAGATATGGAAAATGGATGTGAAGATAACTTTCCTAAATGAAAACCTAGTCGAGGATATATATATATATGATACAACCTGAGGGCTTTATATTCAAAGATGGTAAAAAGGTATGCAAGCTTCAGAAATCCATTTATGGATTGAAGCAAGCATCTAGGAGTTAGAACATCTGATTTGATGCGACAATAAAAGAGCTTGGTTTCTCACAAAATCTAGATGAACCTTGTGTGTATAAGAAGATTAGTGGGAATGCTATCATATTCTTTGTGTTGGATGTGGATGACATATTACTAATAGGAAATGATGTCTCAAGTTTACAATATGTCAAAGTTTGGTTATCCTAGAATATCTCCATGAAAGACCTTGGAGTAGCAACATATATATTAGGAATAAAGATATACAAAAATAGATGAAGGAGGTTGCTAAGTATTTCGTAGTCTACATACATAAATAAAGTGCTAAACATATTTAGCATGGAGTAGTCCAAGAGAGGGTTTCTTCCCATAACTCACGGGATAAAACTCTTGAAATCTATGTATCCCAAGATGCAAGATGAGAGGATTCGTATGAGTTTTATCTCGTATGCTTCGGCAATAGGATCAATCATGTAGGTTATGCTATGTACAAGACCCGATATATCATATGCTCTAAGTGCATATATCAATTGGATCCTGGTGAGTGTCACTAGGTGGCTATCAAGAATATCTTAAAATACTTGAGGAATAAGGATGTATTCTTAGTATATGGAGATGGAGATCTCGTAGTGAGTGGGCATATAGATGCCAGTTTTCAATTTGACCAGGATGACTCCAAATCTCAGTCAGTTTATGTTTTCACATTAAATGGTGGAGCAGTTAGTTGGAACAATTCCAAACAAGAGACGACTACAGATTCAACGATCGAGTTAGAGTACATTGTAGCTACTGAAGCGACAAAAGAAGTTGTTTGGATCAAGAAGTTTGTTATGGAACTTAGAGTGGTTCCAAGCATTGTAGACCCAATACTGTTGTATTATGACAATAATGGGGTTATTGCTCAAGTCAAGGAACTAAAGTCTCATCAGAGGTCCAAGCACATACTTGGGAGATATCACCTAATTAGGGAGATCATTGATAAAGGTGATGTGAAGATAGAGAGAGTGCCTACAGACCAAAACATCGTTGATCCTTTAACTAAGCCACTTCCGCAAATGAGATTTGATTATAGTGTACTTGCTTATGGTATTACATACAAAGGTGATTGGCTTTAGTGCAAGTGAGAGATTATTAGAGTAGTGCTCTAAAGGTAATCACCTTTAGCACTTTTGTATAAATTTTATTTTGATTAATAAAGTGAAAGGTAATTTTCATTAATTTGATGTTTATTTATTTATAAATTAATTTCTTTTTAAATCGAATTAATGAAGTCCATGATGAAGGAAATCATGATGGGATTATGATAATGAGATTCCTATCATATGCAATTATGTTAGTATCTAAATTATCCCTAGTCATAGGATTAATGAGACAAGACATTATTAATCCGGATAGACTAACAAAAATTATACTTCTTGATTTGATCAAGTAGTGGATCTCATAAACTGTAAGATGAGATGTCTAGAGTTAACATGTGGATGCCTACTAAGAGTAGTAAGTACATTGGATAACCCGCTATGAGATTATCATATGGATGGTCTATCAAATTTTAGTGATTAATCTCATTATAAAAATGGTGAAAATATCCTTAGACTTGAGGTACTCAAGGATAACAATCTTTTGTTTTGACACCATTACTTGTTACCTCAAGATTAGGTCACTTATAGGGTGGTGATTGGGTACAACCATTGGTATTAGAAGATAATTGGGAAATCAATAAAGGATTCACCACTCTTGATAGAAGGAGATGATACCTACGACCCTTTGTCGGGGTCATTACTCGAGAGTCTCTGGCTAGAGCGGTTATGTGTCATGAAGAGAGTCTTCAATGACACATAGATTAATGAGATATCCAGGACAAAAACGAACATCACTTGGACTTGATGTGACGTAGTTAGTCTAGTGGGAGTTAACACATAGCCCATACTCTGAACCAAATGGGGTATAGTATAAGGAAGAGACAAATTGCACGGTAATTGTCTATGGAAAGGTTCATAAGTTAGATAATTAACTATCGAAGAGTTTATGTGTTAATTCACTTACGTTTTGGTAAATTGGCATCATGAAACCTTTCATGATCTGCTTGGGTTAAGATTTAATTCAAGTGGCATGAAACCATTAATGATATGTTTAGATTAAGAGTTAATTCAAGTGTCCGAAATAACTAGGAACCTAAGGGTCACACGCATAAAAGATCAAATGAGAAACACACTTAATTGAGAGGTTAAGGGTCTAGAAGTGGAGGTTGAGAGGAGTGACCTTGAGGTTTGTTTATGCAATTTTATGCAATTGTTGCATGGCTTTAATTGCATGTTACTTATTTATGAAATAACTCTCAATTGAGCATCTACTTGAATTCATCTTGTTTTGTGCTCTAACCACCATTACACTATAATATTTCTTCATCTTTGCGTGTTCTTCACTGGCTGTTGAAGGTGTTTGGTGTTTGCTACAACCCAAACAAGTATAAGATTCAAGAAAGGAGAAGCATTTGCAAGGTACATATATTGTAATTTCATGTTCTTACATTCTGTTTATACATGCACATGGTTCTAGAGTTTCTGTGATGTCGTGGTATTGGAATTTTGATTTCAATGCTTCCACTGCATAGCAATGTATGAGATGTATAGACCAATGGCTGATAGCTATGTATGAGATGTATAGACTAATGGCTCCCCAACAAATTATTCTTTTCTTGAATCTCTTTTAGTTGTTCCACATATACATTCAAGAATTGTTCTAGTATAAGTTTTTTCCTCGATAAGGTGCTTTATACAAATATACTATATTATTAATTTCTATAAGATTTATATAAATTTTTTGGTATTCTTCTATGAGAGGCGTCACATCATTTTGACCAATAATGAAGACTTTATATTTTAGGTTCAAAAACTCCGCCAAAGTATTGATCACAATCCATTACACTTTTAACTTTCAAAAGCTCATTGATTCTCTTGAATTTCTCTTTAAAACATTTTTATCATTTCATTGATAGGGAATAGAGATAACTTCGATTCTCTTTAAGATTATTGTGTTGTTCGTCGAGTTCCACTATTGCAGGTAAACTAAGATCCATTTGCTAAATCTTAATTTCTTATATGGACTTCACACTGTATGTTATATGTTGATCTCTATCTTTTATCCAAAGACTAATCATTAGTGTGATCCTTGATGAACAACCACTTCATATGAGTTTTTTATAAAGATAAATTTTCCTATAAAAGAGAGAACTATAGTACAATTAGATTGCTAAATAATGAAAAATAATATGGATAAACTATGTAAATCATGATGAAAAAGAGAACATTTATGTTTAAATATAAAACTGACTTTAAGGTAAAGAAATGATAAATTCAAAGACAATGTTTTTTTAAAGACCTCTAAATAAAAGATAAAGTACAGAATGATCCTAAAAGAACAATATTTGAAAACATAAAATGTTAAAATTTTGTTAAATCTAGGCAAACTAGTGCACTTAAAGCGAGGGTTTAGTTTTGTTTCTAGGACATAGGAACCCCATAGAAAATATGAGTGGAGATAACCAACCTTGATTGGAATAGTTCTCTTACTTTTTTGAGTTTAAGACCTAAATGGATTATGTCTATTGTATATCATCTTAATCTCAAATCCTTTAAAGTGATAATGTGTGGGGTTTTAGTGTAAAAAGGGTTATAGCACCCTTAAACATTTATACATATGATAGACTGTGCATAAATGCCTTAACAAGGAATGAAATAAAAGAAAAAATTTAAAATATTTGAACAATTGTAATGAGAGTGTATAGTAAAAAAAAGATTTCCAGAGAAAGGTCCAAAGGCGTTACTTAAGAGATGAATTAATAAAATGCTTTTTGATTTTATGAATTGGGAATATTGATTAAAAAAAGGAAGTGAAAAGTGTAAGACCCTAAAATAAATTTAAAATGAATTAGAAAATGAAGAAGTTTATAAGGTTTAATAAATGATTTAGTGGGTTTTATTTTAAGAAAATCATAACCAAAAGGGAATTTAAGCGGTTTGAAAGAATTTTAAAATTTAGGTGAATATGCTAAATGTAAAATAAGCTTTCAAACCTAAAAGTAGATATTTCCTGATAAAGATATAAAAACATTAGGCTAGGTTTTTCTAAACAAATTTAGAAAGCTCTAATGGGCTTAAAAAATATAAGGTTGAAACACTATAAGACAGAGAGAAAGAAAAAACTTAATAGGGTTTGTAAGTCAAATTTAAAATTCTATTAACAAAAATAAGGAACTTATCCTATTAGACTTACAAAACTAAACTAACTTTTGAGGTTATGACAAATTCACATATGGCAATCACAAAACAATCACCATACCAAATAAAAGAGAGAATAAAAAAGGGAGATAAAATCGGTTTAGAGTAGTTTAATCACTTTCTATGCTCCATTTGAGAATTTACTATTTTTTTCCTTCAATAGGCTTTAGAGAAGTCCTTCATACAATATGTTTTTTATTGTGTGTAAAAAGGAACCTTTACAATCGTCTTGCTTTACCATATGTGAAGAATAACCCTTTACGAATCTTAGTTAAGGTTAAGAGAAACCCTCACAAAGTATACCATATATAATTTTCCTAATTGTAATAATTATACAACACAGAAACTCCTCTTGCTCATACTAATGAATAAAAGTTTATTATGTGTTATATAATATGGACATGGACTCTTTCGCCTCTTGAGGCTTTTAAAAACTCTCTAATATGCCCAACCTCGTTTCAATAACTTATATATAGTCTACTTATTCTCAAAATAGCCTAAAATAGTTATTAGAAACAAAATTATTTATGATAATGAATAGTAATAATAACATTACTCTACAAATTAGTTGATCATTTTGGTACATCAGTCTACTATAATGGTTGACCTATCTATCTAAAACCCTAATATTTGTTACCCAAATCACTGTATTGGTCGACTATACCTTTTAAAACAAGCTTTTTAAAAATTATCAAGTTCTTTTAAAGATCAAATCATATTCCTTTGAAAACGATAATTTTAATTAAATTTATTTTAATAGTTCTCTGAAATTTTTTCAAAGATCAAGATTTTTTCTTAAAGAAATAGATTTTCTTTCGATTGTGAAAGGATTTATACGCCAAAATGATCATGCAACAATTGAACCTCTAATTTGTTAAAATGACTAAGATAAGATTACAAGACGGATTATAATGATTTGCTTAAGTTTTGATGTGCTTGCTCTCTCTTTGTTCTTAGTTTTTTAGTTGAATTATATGTGTGCTCCACTTTACTAATTTTCTTTATTATTTGATTACTAAATTGATTCAATTAGTTCATTTTCTTATTTTATCTTTTTTTATCTCGACCTTTCATATATTAACTTGTTAATATCAACATCAATAAAAATATTATTAGTAATATATTTCATTATCATCAAAATTATGAGTTAGAACTTCACTTAGTTCAACAATCTCTCGATTTTTAATAATAATTTTTTCCAATATTATAAAATTAAACAAAATTGAATAAATTATCTTATGTTAGAATAATATGTAATGCATACTCCCCTTTAATTCATACATCATGAAATGATCAAATTTCAATATCACCATTCTCTCTCCCTTTTGTCCTAAAAAAGGTATATATTATAAATCTATAAGCATCAAAGGAGAAAAAAAAAACTTCTATTTGTCCTTTTAAAAAGATTCTATCATATGCATAAAGTTATGAAAACATTTGTATAATAGTCATATAGCAATTTTAAACATCAATCCTCTTTCTTAACCTTAGGTACATGATATAATGCATTTTTCGATTAAGTACATATGCCAAGTTAATATATTCAAATGTTATTTATATGAAAGCAATTGTACGTCTCCCTTTATGCACCATCAGTTATTACCTCCTTGCTTCCTTACTTGGTTGAACAATTTATCTTTTGATATTAACCTCCTTACTTAGCTCATGTGAGGGAACTTGGTGATTTTTCTTTTAAAATCAATTATTGAAGATATCACTATTGTTCCTTATTTGATATTAATAGACGTGATATATGTTATTATTTGTTTGATGTGACTTGATATTTACCTATAAGGCAAAGAAATCAATATGTTTTAGATACCCACCTAAATTTAGGTCTTTGGAGATTAATGTTTAAACCTTTTTTACCTTATATCTTTTTTATTTTACTTAATGGACATTATTTCAAAAAGCAATATATATATATATATATATATATATGTCCATAATCATAAAAAAAGTAGCATCTTGCAAAATGAGAATTAAAAGTGTTAGGTCCATATGAGAAAGACCTATAAGAGTATGACTTATAAGCAGTTTTAGGTCTATATAGACGATACAGTTGATATAATGATCTCTTTTGTATATATGAGGGATTAGGAGTTATCCTTATATGATAATGAGGCCTAAACAATGACTTAGCATATGAAATCTACAACAACAACAATAAAAACAACATCCCAATGGAAGTCCCACTGATACACGAGGTCTAGGGAAGTCCAAAAGTATGTAACCTTACCCCTAACTGGTAGAGAGGTTGTTTCTTATAAACTAGTATATGACATGCTCTTTTTATAAAAATATGACATATAGTGATTTTGACCAAGTATCTTAATACTTTGTTTCTCTTAAGGCTTATATTTAATATATGCAAATATTATTCCTTTATATTTATAATAGGACCTATAATGATTGTGAGCTTATTTCATGTTACTTTGATGATAAAGAGGCCTATATGAATATAACGGATGTTATATATTCTTTTTGGAGTGACCTTGCATAAAATTATACCTATTTTTACCTTGATTACTATGCCCTATAGGTTTAGAGTGTGACTTATACATGAATACATGAAAGTTTCCTTTTGTTTGGGACCTAGTGGATGATGGAATATCATATGATTATTATACATATTTGAAAGATTTACCATACTTGTATGATAATTTAAGCACAATTTATCATGAAAATACATGTCCCTCAAATAAGTTATGGTGAACTCATATAAATGAAAGTAAGTCCATGCTTATCATTAAATGTCTTTTAGGCTCCAAATGTGCTAAATCTAGACAAAGAATCTTTGAAGTCATTGATTTTTATTTTTAATATCTCATTTTATGCATAAATCATGCTCATTGTCATTGGTAATAACCACAATCTTAGATTCCATAATATCAGGCATATCATATTTTAATTTCTCATTGTCAATCATATTTGTATTTAAGATTTTTTTAACCTATTTATAATTTAAAAATGTTTTATTCCTTTCCAAGCTCATAATTTTTAGGCATTTAAAAAATTCTTCATAAGATAAACCATCGTCATTATCATCACAATTGTTATTGTTAAAAATTTTAAACTAAAATATACCTCATCATTATTTGCTACAAAGCACATATGAGCCACCTTATTATTTAATTTGTATTATTTGATGTGATCTTTAATGCTCCTTTTTACTTTATTCTTAATTGTCATTTAGATTCTCATCAAGCTCATCATGAGTAAATTAATATTGTTAACAATAACATCATATGTTTATTTTTTTCTCTATTTGTAAGCTAATGAATTTTATATATAATAATCACAAAGCAACCACATAATAAATAAAATTGAGTAAGGAAAGAGAGACATAAACGATTTCTAATAGTTTGGTTAAACAACACTTAGCCTACGCCCACTTCCTAAGCTCCAATTGAAAATTCATTTTCTTCTTTTTTCAATAGTTGAAGAGAAACCCTTCATACAACATCTTCTTTTTTATAAGTTAAGAGAAAGTCGTATATTCATCTTACTTTACCATGAATGAAGAGTAAACCTTTACAATCTTTTTCAAGTTTACCCCAAATAGGTTCCCCAATTGTAACAATTATACAACTCAAAAACTCCATTTTCTCACACCTATATACAAAGGTTTAATATATGTTATAAAATGACAAATACACTCTCTAGCGTCTCAAAGCTCTTAACTAATATATACTATGCTTAATCTCCTTTGTGAGATCCCACATCGGTTGGAGAGGGGAATGAAATACGCCTTATAAGGGTACGAATATCTCTTCCTTATAGGCACGTTTTCCATGGCCTAATGCACCAGATCCCATCAGAACTTCGAGGTTAAATGTGCTTGGGTAAGAGCAATACCAGGATGGGTGACCTCCTGAGAAGTTATTGGGAAAAGCAAAACCGTGAGGGCTTAGCTGGGCCAAGGCCCAAAGTGGACAATATCTGTGAGTGGGTGATCTGGGCTGTTACAGGTGGTATTGGAGCCGGTATTCGAACCGTTGTGCCAGCTAAGCTGGACCCTAAAAGAGGGTTGGGCCTTAAGGAAGGTGGAGAGTGTGAGATCCTAAATCGGTTGGAGAGGGGAATGAAGTATGCCTTATAAGGGTACGGATATCTCTCCCTTATAGACGCGTTTTCTATGATCTAATGCACCAGATCCCATTAGAACTCTGAGATTAAATGTGTTTGGACAAGAGCAATAGTAGGATAGGTGACCTCCTGGGAAGTTCTCGAGAAAAGCAAAACCGTGAGAGCTTGGCTGCGTCAAGGCCCAAAGCAGACAATATCTATGAGTGGGTGATCTGGGCTGTGACATCCTTCCCAAAACTCATATATGGTCTATTTATGCTTAAAGTAACCTAAAGTAATTGTTAAAAACATAAACTAACTATTATAATAGCTAATAATAGTAACATTGGCTAACCATTATGCAAATTTGATTGACTATTTTGCTACATTGGTTAACTAATATGGTTACAAACTTAAGGTACTTGTTTTTAAAAGACATTATTTAATCACACTTTTATGTTAGTCAATCAGTCTATCTGAAATCCTAATATTAGTTAACTAAATCACTACATTAGTTGGCCAAACTTCCTAAAATAGTTTTTAAGAACTTCTTAAATTCTTTCAAAGATTAAAACACATTCTTGTGACAAAAACTTCAAAATTTTTCTAAAATTTTGTTTAAAGATGAAAAGATTTTTCTTAAAAATCAAAATAAATTTTCTCATATTATAAAGGATATATACAATATACTTTATAGGCAGATAATCATTCTACGGTTAAGCTCTTAATCTATTAAAATGACCAAGATAAAATTAAAGTAAAGATTGCAATAATTTTGCTAAGTCTTGATATAGTTGATTCTTCCTTTTTATTGGTTCTTTACCTTAATTACACATATGCTTCACTTTGCCCATTTTCTTTATCTTTTGATTGTTCAATTGATTTAGTTGATTTTTTTGCTCATTTTACCCTTCCATTTAGCTTATTTTTTACATTTTAACATATTAATATCACCAAAGATAAAAATATTTATAGTAACACGCTTTGTTATCATCAAAACTATTGGTTAGAATCTTAATCGATCCAATAATTAGAACATAGGTTTATATAAACAAACATAATCTATACACCAAAAAAAGAAATATAAAATCTTCTAATTTGATTTAACGACTTAGGCTCATACATTAAGTGTATTTACGTTGAAAGTCTAAACCCAACTTAATTATAAGCTCACCATTTAAGATTAGACTTATTCAAAAATGGAGCTTAAGTGAGTTTTAACTAAATAATGCAATTTTTTAAAATGTGACTTTAAATGAAAATTAATTGAAAACATAACATAAATATGAATTACATGCACAAAACAATTAAATAAACAAATTTAAGTTTTTATCCTAAGAATGGTCCTTCCTAAACTTTGTTTAACTTGAAATTTGGGTTGTACCTAAACTAAAATAAGCTCAATTGCTAAGTTATAGGTTTATTATTGCTGCTATTCTCTTCTAGTCCTACCTTTAAGAAAGAATTAAAAAGACAATGGATTTTAAAGTAAGAAGGGGAAGCCTAAATTTCTCCAAAAAAAAAAAAAGAAGAAGAAGAAGGGGAAGCCTAGATTGAAAATTTAAGGGATAATCATTCTTAAAGTGCCTAACCTTTTAGGATTTTTAATATAGTGTTCAATCTTTAAAATTTTTCAAACTAAGTAACCAACCTTTTAAAATCTTAACATTTTAGTTCAAAATGTTAGTTCCATTATTAATTTGCTAATTTAAGAAATGGAACCTTTGATTTTCATGATATGTAAGTGTCCACCTTAAAAAATTCTCTTAACTTCATTCTAACAATGACTACTATTTTTCTAATTGGGCATTTATATGTCATGAATAGCAAAGATTTTGTTAGCCAAGTTAGCAAATTACTAATGGAAATAACATTTTAAACTGAATTGTTAAGGATTTAGAAAGTTGATCACTCAATTGAAAATTTAAAAGTTTGGATACTAAATTGAAAAATTGCTAAAAGTTAGGCATTTTAAAATTGGTTATCCTAAAATTTAATTAACTAGTTTATAATATGACCTTTGGGGCTCAATGGACTTTGATATAAAAATTATATCTAATATATAATTAGGCTCTAAAATATTGTTGGGTCCATACATTAATGGTCTAACAATTAGATCCTATGCAAATTTAACAATCAAATTATAACCACTAATCTAATTTTTATATGAAAATTTATAGAAAATAATTTGAGCCCACGAACATGAAGTAAACACAAAATTTGAACTTAAAGGATCAATGAAAATTTTTTTCTTACTAAACCTTAATCTAAAGAACATTTTAAAAAGGATGAAACATTTTCATTAATAATAAAATACAACTTTCAATCCAAATATGCATGAAAATTTATATTGATTTCGAAGGGATGAAATAAATGAAACATTCTTAATATGCAAATATCAATAGTAATTTATTATCAATTAAACTCAAATAAAAAACTTTTCGCCACCATTTAAATGAGTTTAGATATTGAAAACAAAATCTAAAAACTTATAAATACTAAATTATTTGCATTTTATGACCTAAGTCTGTAAACCTTGAATCAAAACTAAAACTAAAAGGAAATGGGCACTTTTTTTTAAGGTTCTCGTTGATCATATTACCAAGAAAAAAAACTAAACACCCATAAATTGATAACTTCATAGACTAATCTTTAAAAAAAGAACATAATGACAAGAACCCTAAACAAAGTCAAATAAATTTCTTATGAATGCACATTATGAATTTACCAATATGGATTACAAATTAAAAAAGTAAAATGCTTTGGACATTCCCCCATTGTAACAGCCACAAATATACAAACTCTACAACTAAAAGAAAATTTTGTAAGAGTAAACAATCATATTAGATGGAAAAAAAAGGAAAAGCAATCAAACTAATAGGTACATATAAAGTCAAGTGAATATGCCATAATATATTTTTTTTAACCTTTAGACTCCCTATCTACGAATTTTTTATATTATGTAATGATAAATGTGCTTTAGTAGTTTTTTTTTGGTTGATGGCTTGAATGTGTTTTACAGAGATAGAGTTATTAAGGTAAACAGTAACTATTGTGATGATTTTCAGTTTCCTTAAAAAGAAATAGATAATAAGGGCTGTAATGATTTTTAGTTTCCTTAAAAAGAAAACTAGATGCTTTTTATTCTTTCTACAATAAGAATTTGATACATCTTGGAACAAAAAGACCGTGCATTTTTTTAAGCAAAAAATGAAAAAAATGGGAATAAGAAGAAGAAATTACTAGAAAACATTGCAACATGATCCACCATATCATATGGCACAAATAGACACTTCTCTGTATGTTTCAATGGTTTTTTAAGCAACATACTTATACCAAAGTTGCGCCTACTCCTTTTCACGACAAAGTCACTTTGGTCAATTTAAGTAAGATTAAACCTTTCCCCACGTGATCATTAACAATTTAACTTATTTTTAACGCCTCATGAACCTTGTAGTGTTTAACTCTCACACTCTTGAAAAATATTGAGGAAACACTAAACTAACAAAGACAACAATACGATTGTGAAAGAGATACAACAAATGCTAACCTTTATTACTTTCTTTAAACTATAAAAGGGAATGGTCTATCAATCTGATGTGTGAAGCAAGGCTCAAATAGGTTATTTATAAGCATCTCTGGTTTGATGGCCAAGTTGGAATCTTAATTGAGCTCAACTAGCTAGATCACATCTTATCCTTATCAGATTACATCACACTGTCTAATAAGATGACATCCCTCATCTTAATAGGACTCTATCTGATAGGATTTAGCTACATCACAACTAACAAGATAAAAGATTATAATTATCTGGGAAAGATACATTTATATCCAAGAAGATCTCCATTATCTTCATATGATCCTCCAATATGGTCTTTATTTTTTAGAGCTGATGTTTATCTGCTATGATCTTATCCACCACATCATCTAAGTCTCCCTACGATCTCTATCCATTGATGATGAGTCATCTAAGCCCAAATCCTTTCATACATCTCCCTACGATCTCTATCCATTGATGATGAGTCATCTAAGCCCAAATCTTTTCATACATCTCCCTACGATCTCTATCCATTGATGATGAGTCATCCAAGCCCACGTCCTTTCATGCAAACTGGATTGGGGCAATGCTTACCTATGTTAAGTCCATTAGGCATGGTCTATTCATTTAGGTATACACTAAGTCCTTAGCCGATCAAGAACTTAGCCATAGCCAAGTTGGTCTATATAGGGTCCGAAACTCTAAAAAAACTCATACCATGTTTGTTTTAACTTGCTGAGTTCCATTGGGCTTTTGTATGCCAACGTTATGTATGTGAACCAGCTAACCTTCAACCTAAGGCCCATTTTTAACTAGTTATGAAGTGACTTTGTGTGCTAAAGGGCTAACAACTACCCCCACCAGATGAATTCGACACCTTCGTCAAACTAGTTTGAAGGTAAGTGTTTACCTGATCCTTGAATTACCACAAGGTAGTATCTTTCTTACACAACTGGTGGAGCTCTCTTCATTTGACTCCTATTTAGATATGATGCATCCTTATAGTAAGGCTTGAGAAAACTAACATGAAAAGTAAGAGGTATCTTCAATCTCTCAGGCAACTTCAATCTGTATGCCTTATTCCCTACTTTACTTAACACTTCAAAATATTCATCATACTTTGGAACTAAACCATGACTTACTTCCTTACTTGGGATCTTCTCCTAAAATTATGTAGTAAATTTCAATAGTATCTTATCTCTTACGTCAAACTCTAATGATGTCCTATGTAAGTCTGCTTGCTTCTTCATCTATCTAAAAGCTTTTCAAAGACTATTCTTTGCCTCATCCAACAACTTTACTTCTCCATTGCAAGCTTGTATGTCACAGGATACTTATCGCCTGTCCTTTGTTGTGTAACCTCAAGTGGAGTGAGAGGTTGTTGTCCTAAGATTATCTCAAAGGGGCTTTTCTTTATAGCAGAAGATCAGTGCAAGTTATAGCAAAATTGTATAGTATCAAATAAACTCAATTAGTTAGGCTAACTTGCACTTACATAATACCTTAAGTAGTCCTCCAATAGATCATTGATCCTCTCTATTTAGTCATCTGTTTGTGGGTAATTTTTTTGTTAAAAACTTCAAATCGCAACTTATAATGTTAAAAAGAGACTACCAAAATTGGCTTATAAATTCAGTATCTCGGTCACTCACAATATTCCTAGGGACTCCGAAGTATTTCACTATGTTCTTATAGAACAACTCCATTGTAATATCTAAGGAACAAGTTACTAGTGCTTGTAAGAAAATTGCATATTTGGAGAATTTATCTATAATCACCATGATTTTCACCATGTTTTCCACCTTTAGGAACCTATTAATAAAATGCATCGAAACTGATATAGTCTTTCGGGAATGGATAATGGTCATAACAAACCAGCTTCCTTCTTCCTCCCTGACTTATTCAACTGATACACAAGGCATATCTTGACATATAACTTAATATCATTCTCCATCTTCAACCAATAGTAGGAACGAGTTAGGAGCATCATCATTCTCTAAACTCTAAGGTGACTAATTCATCATGAGTTATGCGTCTCCTTTAAAAGTTATTTCCGTAAGCTATCAAAAATTGGCTTATACACTTGACTACTCTTAGTTGTTAATAACACATCATTATTGAGCCAAAACCTGTGTACAACACCTTCCTTAACTTATGAGATTAACTTATAGTATCTGTTGTCCAACAAAGTTGCAACTTTGATTTGCTCCAACATGTTAGACTACAACTTAGTAATGGCATATAGGGCTTTAAACACCTCCTTCCGACTCAAGATCATTTGTTATGTTATTGTGCCTCCCTAATTTGTGCTCCCACATAAAGTCATATTCAGTAAGAAACTCTTACTATCAGGTTTACTTCTTAGATAACTTCTTATGGGTCCTAAAACATGTGTTGGTAGCATTATCTTTACAAACAATAAACCTAGTTCCTAACAAATATTCTCGCCATGTATCAAGGCAATGCACCACTATAAGCATATCCTTTTCACAATTCGAGTACTATTACTTTGTACTGTTGAGCTTTTAGCTCTCAAATGCTATGAGATGACCCTCCTACACTAGGATTCCACTAATTACTTTGTCCGATGCATCTATATGTACCTCAAATGGAAGATCTTCGATTGTACAAACTCACACTTCTCCATCTTCATGTAGAGCTTGTATTGCCACAACCACTCAAATACTTTCCTTAAGTGCTCCACATGTTTTTCCATATTAGTGTTATATAACATGATGTTATTGAGATACACCACAATAAACTAGTCAAGAAAGTGGTACAACATATTGTTTATTAGGTTACAAAATGTCGCAGGGGCATTAGTCAATCCAAATAGCATAACTAAGAATTTGTATAATCTATACTGAATCACGCATGTTGTCTTTTGCTCATCACCCTTGGCTATTCGCAATTTCCAATACCCACTCCAAAGCTCAAGCTTTGTGAAAATCGTAGCCCTCAATAATATGTCCATCAAATCTTGAACTAAGAAAACATGATACTTATTTTTTATTTTTACCTTGTTCAATGCTCGATAGTCGACACACATCCAAAGTGTTTTATTTTACTTCTTCTACAGTAGCACCAAGGCACCGTATATGGTTTTAGAAGGTTAGATAAACCCTTTCCCTAATAATTCACCAACTTGTGTTCAAAGGTCCCCAACTCCAATAGGGAATCTTATATAGGGCACGAGCAGTTGGGACGACTTAAAGTGTTAGTTGGTCGTTCTTGTTCCAAAATAGAAAATGGATTCTATACAATTATTTTGATTATTTATTTAAATTAAAAAAATAGTTGTTATATTTCAATAATGGATTTTATTTATTCGAAATCACCTTTATAGGATTTGAACCTACGACATCAAAAAGTCCCCAATGTCGTTCAAAAATAATTAAATCTCTTGACCAGGGGAAAGAGTCTTAGGCAACTCTTTCAGCATCACATCTCAAAACTCCCTTAATAAGCTTGCAACTGCTTCAGGGATTTCCACCATATGGTCCTTATCAATCTCCCACATGGTAGCAAGTTAGGTCTCTATACCTTTCTTTAATCATTTCTCGATGCTCATGGTTGACACATGTACTACCATCATTATATCATCTATTGTTCTACCACCAGATCTACAACAAATAACATAGAAAGAATATTGTTTAAGCATGATCACTATACCATTCAAACTTGGATACAACACTATCTTTGCTACCTTTAAAAAGTCAATTCCTATTATTAACTTAAATCTTTAAGTGGTAAAACCGTGTAATTGAACTTGGCACGTCAACTCCCTATGCTCACTAGGACATTATAAGTACCTTATACCTTTGCTTGTGTCTTACCCGTAGGGGTCTTCATCTTTGTTGGGTTTGACACTTTAAACCCCAACTTGTGCACCATCTTTGCTACCATGAAAGAGTGTGTCCTATCAGTATCCAACATTGTAGTTACCTCCTTTCCATTGACTTGTATTCCCACGTACATCAACTTGTCAAAAGGATTGAATTCGCTTTTAATCATATCTAACAAGGCGATCAGATCCATTGCCACTTCTGAATCTTCATCCTCTTCATTGACAATTAAAGTGTTTAGCTTCTCCTTCCTTGGACATTTTCTCAGAAAATGTGGACTACTGTATAGGTAATAATCAAGTTTGCCCTTCTTGGAGGACATCTTCCTACTCTTAAAGCCACCATTTTACTTGTCTTTCCCATTGAAATCTCCTTTCTTGGAGTCTTTCTTCTTTTTCCCCTCACTTTTCTCCTATTAGGCTAGGCCTTTGCCTTTGGAAGAAGTAGAGGAGCCTACCTTAGTTTCCTTCATCACTTAAAAATCTACTAAGGCATAATCAGCTACGATTGTACCAACCACATCCTTCATATTTTTCCTCCACAACTCTATTTATGCCTATGATTGTAACCTAAACAAAAAGTTGAAAAGTTTGTCCTCATCTAACATATTATCAATATCTAGCATTAGAGAGCTAAACTTTTTAACATACCCTCTTACTGATCCTTCTTGTTTCATCTTCTTCAAGGTATCCCTCATGAACTAAGAAGTATTCATCGTAAGTCAATATCTAGCATTAGAGAGATACATTTTTAACATACCCTTTTACCGATCCATCTTGTTTCATCTTCTCCAAGGCATCCCTCACGAGCTAAGAAGTATTCATCATAAAGAATTGATCCTTTTAACTCCTTCTTCATCTTCTCCTATGTGTTAATGGGAGCTTTACCAGTATTGATTTTGGTAGAGGTTCTCGTTCTCTACCAAATCTTGGCATCTCCATCAAAGTAAATGGTCATCACATTGACCTTTTCAGTATTGGGTACCTTAGCAGTTGCAAAGTACTGCTCCACATCCCACAAAAAGTTCTTGAGCTCCTTCATGTTCCTACAAACCCTCAAAAACCTTGGGTTTTTGACTTGTCCAATATCCTGTATTGTAAATAGTCTCCTCTAGTGTCCTGATCAAATATTCTATTTGATGTTGCAAATGTTAGTTCTGCTCCTCTAATATCTCAAATTGAGTATTGTAGGATATGACTTCTTCCTCCCCTTGAGGAATTAGGCCTATGAGTTCCTCTACTCTATTGATATGCTCTGTCAAATTGTTGCCTCCCATCATATTGAAATGTGACTATGATACTAGTTATTATTATGTTCTTCTAAGAACTAAACTTATATCGAAGTTGCACCTACTCCTTTGCATGACAAACTCACCTAGGTCCATTTAAGTAAGACTCAGCCTTTCCCCATGTGATCATTAACAAACTAACTTATTTTTTAATACCTCATGACCCTTGCAGTGTTTAACTCACACTCTTGAAGATTATTGAGAAAACAACAAACTAAAAAAGACGACAATAGGATCATGAAAGAGATACATCAAATAATAACCGTTATTACTTTCCTCAAAGTATACAAAAGAATGCTCTCTCAATCTGATGTGTGGAATAAGGGTCAAATGAACTATTTATAGGTACCTTTAGCGTGATGGCCAAATTAAAATCCTAATTGAACTTCACTAGCCTAATTACATCTTATCCTTATCATATTACATCATATTATTTAATAAGATGACATCCTTATATAAATAAGACTCTATCTGATAGGATTTAGTTACATCATAACTGACAAGATAAGATGTCACATTTATATAGGAAAGATATATCTATATTTAGGAAGATCTCCACTATCTTCATATGATCCTCCCATAAAGTCTTTATCTTTTAAAGCTGATGTCTATCTGCTGTGATCTTATCCGCTACATCATCTAAGATCTCCCCACAATCTCTATCCATTGATGATGAGTCATCCAAGCCCAAATCCTTTTATAGCACACTGGTCTAGTCCAATACTTACCCATATCAAGTTCATTAGTCAGGATCTGTTCATTTTAGCATACACAAAATCCTTAGTCCATCAAGAACTCAGCCTTAGCCAAATTGGTCCATATAAGGACCAAAACTCTAATAAAACTTGAACAATGCTTAATATAAGTTGCTAAGTTCCTTTGGATTTTTGCATGTCATTGTTCTGCCTGTGATCCAACTAACCTTCGACCTAAGGCCTGTTTCCAACCAACTGTGAAGTGCCTTCATATGCTAAGGGACTAAAATAGTAATAGACTCTTATAGATCCCCTTTGATGATTTATAAATTAAAGGCTAGGATCAAGGCGTTATGGACGGTCTAGATCATCAAATGTTGTGTTTCTTTCTAGCATGAATGAATGACTAAAAAGGACTAAACATGTGTTAAATAATTGTTCCAAATGAGACATCTTTGATCCCTACATCCCCTAGAAATGGGGAGGATTCTTCTTTGAGTTTCGACATACTTTTAATAGAGGTTAAAAATAAAATTTCAATAAGTGTTGTATAATAGATTCATCCACCATATCCCATTATTGCCCTGTTGTTTACCACTCACTAAGTCTGTATTTTACCGTTTCCCTTCATAATTTTTTATCATTCATTTTCACCTCTTTTGTCAACATCATACTATTTTGTGATGGTTTTTTTGTCGACAATCTATGCATTTTCTATTCTATATCTGATTATTTTGACTTTTGGCCTTAATTCCTTATACAAAATCATTTTACATTTATTTTTATACTGCTATCACTTTAGTTTTAGTTATTTTGCCCTCTTTCATCTTTTTTACACATACAAGGTCTTTCAAGTTTGTTTTCATGTTCAATCTCCCTTTTGTTTCTTATTTTGCAAATAAGTCTTCCGATTATTACAGTTAGGTCATCTATTGAACTCTGATTGTTCTTGAACTCTTAATTTCTTTGAATTTATGAGTTTAGCCCCTTATTTTCCAAAATCTTTTAATAACCCTAATTTCTTTCAAACTCTATTTTCTATTTTTATTTTACAAAAAATAAAAAATAATTAAAATTTTAATGAGATAATTAAATACCAAACAAAATAAGTCATAAATTTATGAAAGTGAAAAAATTAAAAAATTTTAATTAATTTTCATAGAAATTCTGGTTGTTAATTTTAATTGAAAAATTAATAAAATAAAAGTTGCATTATTATAAAAGATTTTTGGAAAAAATTGTTAAAACATTAAAGTAAAATTAAGTATTAACAAAATTTGAGGACATCATTTCAAAAGAATCATGATTGTGAAGGTAAAACAATTATGACTATATTTGTAGATCAAAACAAATGAAGCACATCATGTTTACTGATAAGTGATCACCTCATGCTTAACAATAAGTAAAACACATCAAATCTAATAGTAAACGAAATGATACCCTAAATGGTGAGTAAAATGATAGAACAAATGATTTGTAAAAAGTATAAACCAAATAAACAAAGTGAGATGACAAATAAAACAAAATATGAACATCATACTTGTAGCTTATGCCTAATAATAAGCAAAACACGTCGGACTTAAGAGTAAGTGAAATGAAATACTAAATGGTGAATAAAATTGACAAACTAAATGATTAGTGAAAATTATAAAACCAAATAAACAAAGTGAAACAGCAAATAAAACAAAATATGAAACAACATACTAATAAAATAATGAAATGATAGGAATGTGAACTAAAGTAATGAAGCAAAAATCATATTCTACTTCTACAAACATACTTACAACATAACATATGAATGAAATTTCACAACGACATCTTGTAAAATAATAAACTTACATCATAATAAACTAATAAGCTACCAAAACTATACCTCCTCGTGAAATAATTGGCTCATAACATAACATGCTAACATATTTTTTAATCTATATAATTTTTTAAACAACAAGCGCATGAATTTATTATTGAAGAAATAACAGGTCAAGGGATAAGTGAAATGATATATTGACAAAGAAAATAAGAGAACAAAATAAAAACTTCAACTTTAAAATAAGCTTGTGGTTGAAAATGGGGTAAATGATAAAAAACAAATCAAAAATTTTTAGGTGGTCAAAATATACACTAAACACCTAAGAATTTTGTTAATACCTATATAGGTCTTAAGTTTATGAACATTCAATGTTTTTAATGCTTGGGAACTTTTCATTCTCTTTCATAATATATTATTTTTAATTTTATTAATTTGAATGCTTAAAATATTTAAATATTTAATTCTACAGGTGTATCCTAATTTATTGTATCATAATTAATATTAAACGTTTAAACCTAAACTAAAGTTTGAAGAGTTTAAGCTTATTAAAATGATATCATATTAAAAATAAAAATGAAAATATAATTTATTTTACTTTTAAACAAATCATATAAATATATAAGAAAGTAGATACCTTTGCAAAGCAACAAAAAAAAAGAGAAGATTTGGAACTTATGTTCTTTCCAGATTTTGGAAAAAGGAGGAGGAAAAGTTAATTCATATGTGGAATGGATTCCCACTAAACAAATTTATTTGACACTCACTAAGCATCTATCCTCCATTTTTACATTGAAAAGAAAAAACAATGGAAGAAACTTCAGCCTTAGAAGAATAAGTAACTTTTGCACATTTGTTGTTTCTTTTTGTCTCCCTTGTGCTTATTCAGAGTATTCACGTAGGTAATTGAATATCATTTTAGTGTGAGAATTTCCTATGTTCTGGGTAGTTGTAATGCCTATAAATGGTCTGATGTTATGTAATTAATGGATATTAATGTCTTATTTTTATGGTAACTATCAATGTGCTTGATGGGAGCAAATTGATATATATTTTTTGTTTGTAGATTTTTAAGGTCTATAAGCTCCTTTTTCTCTTCTAAAAATATACATCATTAATTTTTGAATTGAGATCTTATAAGAATTCCAAAAATGCAGAATTTTCAAGCAAAAACATCAATGAATCAAGGTATATCGATTACTTTAGCATTTAGTTTATTTATTATTATAACATATATTGTTATTGAATATATGTTGAATTGGTTTACATTTTATATCAGAGAAACTAACAATTTAAATAGCTATATAATTTAAACATACATATTATATATCAATAAATTGAGACTAACAAACTATATATATTTTATCAATATAAACATATCTTAAATGACATAAACCAAATGATATAAAAATTGCCTGTGGGCTAAATTTTTAATTCAAACATATCTATGTTCAACTTTATAATAAAACTATCAAATTATATTCCAATTCCTAATACTTGTGGGAAATTAGAAAAATAATTTAATATTTTATCATAATTGATCAATCATTAAAACATTTTATCTACAATTTTATTCATAATGCAAAAATATAGACATAATAATTATGTTATAATTTGATTCATGTTGAACATTTTATACAAATAGAATTTCAACACATCATAATATCACCTTTTAATTGGTAGAGGCTCACTATGCATGTGGGTGTAGGTTTGAGCCTCTACAATTGCATCAGAATTTTATTTTTAGTAAACAAATAAAATGACATCGTTTGGTGAAAAGGATCATTTTAAACCTCTAGCTACACCATAACTACACTGTTTTGACCCACTGGATAACAAACAAGATCATAAAAACATCACAAAATTTTATTTTTAAGATATAAAAACACTTCCAAAACACTTAATTAAAGATTTCTACCTTTAATCGAAAGAAAAACTTCTAAAAATAACTCTAAAACAATGAAAGCACTTACAAGCATCCTAATTATGAAGTTTTTATCCATAACACTCACTAGTGTTCGAGGTTTTCGGGAGCACGTCATGAAGATATAGGACATTGTGGCTTCGTTAAAGAAACTCGAGGCTAAGATTTATGATTCTTGCCTCATCCACTATATTTTGAACACCCTTCCACCACCATACTAACCCTTTAAAATCTCAGATAATACACATAAGGATAAGTGGTTAATAAATGAATTAATGAATATGTATGTTTAAGAGGAAGGGAAATTGTTGATGGAATAGGGAGAGAGTTCATAGAGTTCACATATAGTTATTTAAGGAAAAAAGAAAAATTAAGCCAAGTCAAGGGGAAAAGGTCAAATACCTACCGAAGCTGACATTAAGAAGGAATCGAAGTGTTTCTTTTACAAGAAAAAAGGACACATGAAGAAGGCTTGTGTCAAACATAAGGAATGACTTGAAACAAAAGGTAATCTAATATGACCAATTTGCTTTGAGTCTAATATCTTATTTAGAAATAAGATACATTCATGTGTGGAGGTTGTTAGGGATTAAAATTTAATTTTATGTACTAGTTTTGTTTTAAAATTAGAACAGACATTTTATATTCTTAATCTTTCTAAGAAATTGACTTTAGTTTCAATGTTTGTACCTATTGGATATTCCTTTCATTTTCAATGAATTTTTAATGTTAAATTATAAATATGAATTTGTTAAGAATGGCACATTATTTGATGTTCTTTCTTGTTTTAATTTACAAGATAACAACTGTTACAATACAACACATGTTCATGCTGGAACAAAATGTTATGTTATGAATAAAATTTCTCTATATTGTGGCACCAAAGATTAGGAAAAATCTCCATAGAAAGGATTAAAATATTGTTGAATGATAGAGCATTTAGTACTTTGGATTTAACTGGTTTTGAAATTTGTATGGATTGTATAAAGGGAAAGCAAACCAATAAATCAAAGAAATGTGCCAAGAGAAGTTGAAACATATTAGAGATCATACATGTGGATATTTGTAGTTTAGATATGGACATGTATGGATATAAATTCTTCATCACATTTATAGATGATTACTTACAATATATATATATATCTACTTACTTCACAATAAGAATAAAATAATAGATGTTTTCAAAATATTGAAAGTTAAAGTAGAGAAATAATGTGGTAAGAAAAGTAAAATTGTGAGGTCAAATAAAAGTGGGGAATATTATGGTAGATATACTAAAGGTGGACAAGTACCTGGTCCATTTGTGAGGTATCTTTAAGAAAATAGGATAGTAGCTTTATACACTATACCTAGATCTCTAGACCAGTATGGTGTGATAGAAAGAAGAAACCGAACATTAGTAGACATGGTATAAAGTATGCTAAGTAGCTCTAAACTTCTTAAGTCCTTGTGGATTGAAGCTCTTAAGATGATTTATGTATATATTAAACCAAATGTCAACCATAGCTATTCTAAAGATGCCATTGGAGTTATCTAAAGGTTGGAAACCAGGTTTATGACACATAAACATTTGGGGATGTCCATCTAAAATAATAATTTTATAATCTAGAAGAGAAGAAATTGGACCTAATGACCATAAGTGAGTATTTCATTGGATATACTGAAAGGTTTAAAGGTTATAGGTTTTATTATCCATCACATCACACTAGAATTGCAAAATCAAAAAATGTAAAATTTCTTAAGAATGACTTTATTAGTGGGAGGGATCAATTTCAAGATATAGTTTTTTATAATGATTATTTGGATACTCAGCTTTCCACCTCAAACAATAAGGTGATTGTCATTTACAATGCTTCTCACGTTCAAATAGACTTTGTATAACCAATTGTTAAAATTCAAAAGCCTACAGTCAACATAAGTGACAATAAAGAAATTCCACAATTTTTTGATAATTTAGTAGATCCAGTCATTCAAGAATTATTTAAAAGCATTCAACAACCAATTAAACAACAAACTCCGAAGGAGGATGTTGCCACAACTTTAAAGATATATACTAAAACAAGGAAATCATTTATTACCAGTGATTATGTTGTACATTTATAAGAATTTAACTATAATATAGGAGCTAAGAATGATCCTGAAACCTTTTCACAAGCCATGAGTTGCAAAGATCAAATTTACGGTACAATGCCATGAAGGAAGAAATGAATTCTATGAAGAATAATGATGTTTGGGATCTTATTAAGTTGTATAAAGGAGCAAAACCCATAGTCTACGAATGGGTATTTTAAAAAAAAGAAACTCTTTAGGCAATATTAAGAGATACAAGGCAAGAAACGTGGCTAAAGGATTCACTCAAAAAGAAGGAATCGATTACACAAATACATTTTCTCCTATTTCAAAAAAGATTCACTTAATATAATTTTGGAATTGGTTGCTCATTTTGACATGGAAGTACTTCAACTAGATATGAAAATGGCTTTCTTAAATGATGACTTAGAGGAAAAGGTTTACATGGAACCACCAGAAGGATTCTTCTCTAATAACGGTGAGCATTTGGTTTGCAAGGTCAAAAGATCCATATATGGATTGAAACAAGTGTCCAATTAGTTGTATTTGAAATTCAATGATGTTATCTCATCATTTAGTTTTGAAGAAAAAATCATAGATCAATGTATATACAAGAAGGTTAGTGGAAGTAAAATTTGTTTTCATTTATTATATGTGTATGACATATTACTTCCAACCAGTGATAAGGGGTTGTTACATGATGTGAAACAATATCTCTTTAATAATTTTGAAATGAAAGATATGGGTGAGGTGTCTTATGTTATTGACATTAATATCCATCGAGACATATTCCGTAATATTTTGAGTTTGCCTCAAGAAACCTATATTAATAAAGTTTTAGAGAGATTTTAAATGAGAGATTGTTCTCTAAGTATAGCTCTCATTATGAAAGGCAATAGGTTCAATTTGGACCAATGCTCGAAAAAGGATTTTGAAAGGGAAGAAATGAAAAAAACCCATATGCTTCTACAATCAAAAGCTTAATATATGCTCAGGTTTGTACAAAACCTCACATTGCCTTTGTTGTTAGAATGTTAGGCAAATATTAGTTATCAAGTTTGAGTGAATCTTTGGTAAAGATTCACTCAAAAAGAAGGAATTGATTACACAGATACATTTTCTCCTATGTCTAAAAAAGATTCACCTTATATAATTTTGGCATTGGTTGCACATTTTGACATGGAATTGGTTCAAAAGGATCTGAAAATAACTTTTTTACAAAATGACTTACAGGAATAGGTTTACATGGAAGATCCATAAGGATTCTCGTACAATAATGGTGAGAATTTTGTTTGCAACTTTAAAAGATCCATATATGGATTGAAACAAGCATCCCGCTAGTTGTATTTGAAATTCCATAATGTTATCTCATCATTTGGATTTGAAGAAAATTTCATGGATCAATGTATATACCAGAAGGTTAGTGGAAGTAAAATTTGTTTTCTTGTATTATATGTGGATGACATATTACTTGCAACTATGATAAGGGATTGTTACATAATGGGAAATAATTTCTTTTAAAGAATTTTTAAATGAAAGATATAGGTGAGGTGTCTTATGTCATTGGCAATAAGATCCATCAAGACATATTCTATGGTATTTTGGGTTTTTCTCAAGAAACCTATATTAATAAAGTTTTAGAGAGATATTGAAAGAGAGATTGTCCACTAAGTGTAGGTCTCATTGTGAAAGGCGATAAGTTCAATTTAGACCAATGCTCAAAAAAGGTTTTGAAAGGAAACAAATAAAAATATTCCTTATGCTTTTACAATCAGAAGCCTATTATATGCTAAGGTTTGTACAAAATCTCACATTTCATTGTTGTTGGAATGTTAGGCAGATATTAGATATGAGGCTCGATTCAAAAATAAGGAATCAATTACACAAATACATTTTCTCCTGTGTTTAAAAAATATTCACTTCATATAATTTTGGCATTGGTTGCTCATTTTGACATGGAATTAGTTCAAATGGATGTGAAAATGGCTTTCTTAAATGGTAACTTAGAGGGAAAGGATTAAATTGAACAACTTGAAGGATTCTTCTTTAATAATGGTGAGCATTTAGTTTGAAAGCTTAAAAGAACCATATAAGGATTGAAACAAGTGTCCAGCTAGTCGTATTTGAAATTCCATGATGTTATCTCATCATTTGGTTTTGAAGAAAATATCATAAATCAATGTATATACTAGAAGGTTAGTGGGAGTAAAATTTGTTTTGTTGTATTATATATGGATTTCATATTGCTTGTAACCAATGATAAGGGTTGTTACATGACGTGAAACAATATCTCTTTAAGAATTTTGAAATGAAACATATGGGTAAGGTATGCTATGTCATTGGCATTAAGATCCATCGAGACATATTTCGTGGTATTTTGGGTTTGTCTTAAGAAACCTACATTAATAAAGTTTTAGAGAGATTTTGAATGAGAGATTGTTCTTTAAGTGTAGCTCTTATTGTGAAAGGCGATAGGTTCAATTTGGACCAATGATCAAAAAATGATTTTGAAAGGGAAGAAATGGAGAAAACCCATATGCTTTTACAATCAAACGCTTAATATATGCTTAGGTTTGTACAAAACCTCACATTGCATTTGCTGTTGGAATGTTAGGCAAATATTAGGCATTGGTAAAGGATTCACTCAAAAAGAAGGAATTGATTACACAAATACATTTTCTCCTTTGTCTAAAAAGGATTCATTTTATATAATTTTGGCATTGGTTGCCTATTTTAACATGGAATTTGTTCAAAGGGATGTGAAAATAACTTTCTTATATAGCAACTTACAGGAATAGGTTTACAAGGAAGAACCATATTGATTCTCCTACAGTAATGGTGAGAATTTTGTTTGCAAGCTTAAAAGATCCTTATATGGATTGAAACAAGCACCCCGCTAGTTGTATTTGAAATTCCATAATGTTATCTCATCATTTGGATTTGAAGAAAATATTATGGATCAATGTATATACCAGAAGGCTAGTGGGAGTAAAATTTGTTTTCTTGTATTATCTGTGGACAACATATTACTTACAACTATGATAAGGGTTTGTCACATATTGGGAAATAATTTCTTTTGAATAATTTTTAATGAAAGATATGAGTGAAGTGTCTTATGTCATTGGCAATAAGATCCATTGAGACATATTCTGTGGTATTTTGGGTTTTTCTCAAGAAACCTACATTAATAAAGTTTTAGAGAGAAATATAAAGAGAGATTGTTCACTATGTGTAGCTATCATTGTGAAAGGTGATAGGTTCAATTTAGACCAATGCCCGAAAAATGATTTTGAAAGGGAACAAATAAAAAATATTCCATATGCTTCTACAATTAGAAGCCCAATATATGCTAAGGTTTATATAAAAATCTCATATTGAATTTGTTGTTAGAATGTTAGGCAGATATTAGATATGGGGCTTGATTCAAAAATAAGGAATCAATTACACAGATACATTTTCTCCTGTGTCTAAAAAATATTCACTTCATGCAATTTTGGCATTGGTTGCTTATTTTAACATGGAATTAGTTCAAATGGATGTGAAAATGGCTTTCTTGAATGGAGACTTAGAGGAAAAGGTTTACATCGAACAACCTGAAGGATTCTTCTCTAATAATGGTGAGCATTTGGTTTGTAGCTTTAAAAGATCCATATATGGATTAAAACAAGTGTCTAACTAGTTGTAATTGAAATTCCATGATGTTATCTCATCATTTGGTTTTGAAGAAAATATCATAGATTAATGTACATACTAGAAGGTTAGTCAGACTAAAATTTGTTTTCTTGTATTATATGAGGATGACATATTACTTGCAACCAACGATAGGGGGTTGTTACATGATGTGAAACAATACCTCTTTAAGAATTTGGAAATGAAAGATATGGGTAAGGTATCATATGTCATTGGCATTAAGATCCATCGAGACATATTCTATGGTATTTTGGGTTTATCTCAATAAACCTATGTTAATAAAGTTTTAGAGAGATTTTGGAGGAGAGATTGTTCTTTAAGTGTAGCTCTCATTATGAAAGGCAATATGTTCAACTTAGACCAATGCTCTAAAAATGATTTTGAAGGGGAAGAAATGAAAAAACCCTATATGCTTCTACAATCAGAAGCCTAATATATGCTCAGGTTTGTACAAAACATCATATTGCATTTGTTGTTGGAATGTTAGGCAAATATTAGATATCAAGTTTGAGTGAATCGTTGGTAAAGGATTCGCTTAAAAAGAAGGAATCGATTACACAGATACATTTTCTCTTATGTCTAAAAAAGATTCACTTTATATAATTTTGGCATTGGTTGCTCATTTTGACATAAAATAACTTTCTTACATGGTGACTTAGAGGAAGAGGTTCACACGGAAGAACCATAAGGATTCTCCTATAATAATGGCAAGAATTTTGTTTGTAAGCTTAAAAGATCCATATATGGATTACAACAAGCATCCCGTTAATTGTATTTGAAATTCCATGATGTTATCTCATAATTTGGATTTAAAGAAAACATCATGGATCAATGTATATACTAGAAGGTTAGTGGGACTAAAATTTATTTTCTTGTAGTATACGTGGATGGCATATTACTTGCAACTAATGATAGGGGTTTGTTACTTTATATTAAATAATTTCTTTTTAAGAATTTTAAAATGAAAGATATGGGTGAGGTGTCCTATATTATTGGCAATAAGATCCATCAAGACATATTCCATGGTATTTTGGATTTTTCTCAAGAAGCCTATATTAATAAAGTTTTAGAGAGATATTGAAAGAGAGATTGTTCATTAAGTGTAGCTCTCATTGTGAAAGGCGATTGGTTCAATTTAGACCAATGCTCGAAAAATGATTTTGAAAGGCAACAAATAAAAAATACTCCATATGCTTCTACAATCAGAAGCCTAATATATGCTAAGGTTTATATAAAAATCTCATATTGAATTTGTTGTTAGAATGTTAGGCAGATATTAGATATGGGGTTCGGTTAAAAAATAAGGAATCAATTACACAGATACATTTTCCCCTGTGTCTAAAAAATATTCACTTCATATAATTTTGCCATTGGTTGCTCATTTTGACATGGAAGTAGTTCAAATGGATGTGAAAGTGTCTTTCCTAAATGGTGACTTAAAGGAAAAGTTTACATCGAACAACCTGAAGGATTCTTCTCTAATAATGGTGATCATTTGGTTCGCAACCTTAAAAGATCCGTATATGGATTGAAACAAGTGTCCAGCTAGTTGTAATTGAAATTCCATGATGTTATCTCATCAGTTGGTTTTGAAGAAAATATCATAGATTAATGTACATACTAGAAGGTTAGTTTGAGTAAATTTTGTTTTCTTATATTATATATGGATGACATATTGCTTGCAACCAATGATAGGGGTTGTTACATGATGTGAAACAATATCTTTTTAAGAATTTGGAAATGAAAGATATGGGTAAGGTATCCTATGTCATTGGCATTAAGATCCATCGAGACATATTCTGTGGTATTTAGGTTTTGTCTCAAAAACCTATATTAATAATGTTTTATAGAGATTGTGAATGAGGGATTGTTCTCTAGGTGTAGCTCTCATTGTGAAAGGCAATAGGTTTAACTTGGACCAATGCTCGAAAAATGATTTTGAAAGGGAAGAAATGAAAAAAACCCCATGTCCTTCTACAATCAGAAGCTTAATATATGCTTAGGTTTGTACAAAACCTCACATTGCATTTTTTGTTGGAATCTTAGGCAAATATTAGATATCAAGTTTGAAGGATTCACTCAAAAAGAAGAAATCGATTACACAAATACATTTTCCATTATGTCTAAAAAAGATTCACTTTATATAATTTTGGCATTGGTTGCCCATTTTGACATGGAATTGGTTCAAAAGGATGTGAAAATAACTTTCTTACATGGTGACTTATAGGAAGAGGTTTGCATGGAAGAACCATAAGGATTCTCTTATAATAATGGCAAAATTTTGTTTGTAAGCCTAAAAGATCCATTTATGGATTGAAACAAGCATCCCGTTAATTGTATTTGAAATTCCATGATGTTATCTCATAATTTGGATTTGAAGAAAATATCATGGATGAATGTATATACTAGAAGGTTAGTGGGAATGAAATTTGTTTTCTTGTATTATATGTGGATGACATATTACTTGCAACTAATGATAGGGGTTTGTTACTTGACGTGAAATAATTTCTCTTTAAGAATTTTGAAATAAAATATATAGGTGAGGTGTCTTATGTCATTGGCATTAAGATCCATCGAGACATATTCTGTGGTATTTTGAGTTTTTCTCAAGAAACCTATATTAATAAAGTTTTAGAGAAATTTTGAAAGAGAGATTATTCACTAAGTGTAGCTCTCATTGTGAAAGGAGATAGGTTCAATTTAAACCAATGCCAAAATTTTGATTTGAAAGGGAACAGATAAAAAACATTCCATATGCTTCTACAATCGGAAGCCTAATATATGCTCAGTTTTGTACAAAACCTCACATTGTATTTATTGTTGAAATGTTAGGAATATATTAGATATCAAGTTCGATTAAAAAAAATAAGGAATCAATTACACAAATACATTTTCTCTTGTGTTTAAAAAATATTCACTTCATATAATTTTGGCAATGGTTGCTCATTTTGACATGGAATTAGTTCAAATGGATGTGAAAACAACTTTCTTTTAGGGTGATTTAAAGGAAGAGGTTTACATGGAAAAACCATAAGGATTCTCCTCTAATAATGGTGAGAATTTGGTTTGCAAGCTTAAAAGATCCATTTATTGATTGAAACAAGCATTCCGCTAGTTGTATTTGAAATTCCATGAAGTTATCTCATCGTTTGGTTTTGAAGAAAATATCATGGATCAATGACATGAAATAATTTCTCTATAAGAATTTGGAAATGAAAGATATGGGTAAGGTGTCTTATGCCATTGGCATTAAGATTCGTCAAGACATATTCTGTGGTATTTTGTGTTTGTCTCAAGAAACCTATATTAATAAAGTTTTAGAGAGATTTTGGCTGAGAGATTGCTCACTAAGTGTAGCTCCCATTATGAAAGGCGATAGTTTCAATTTTGAATAATGCCCAAAAAATGATTTTGAAAGGGAACAGATGAAAAACATTCCATATGGTTCTACAATCAGAAGCCTAATATATGCTCAAATCTGTACAAGACCTCACATTGCATTTGTTATTGGAATATTAGGTAGATATTATAGTGACCTAAAATTAGATCACTGGAGAGTTGCAAAAAATGTATTGAGGTAACTTCAAGGGGCCAAAGATTAAATGTTGTTGTACAAACAAATAGATATTCTAGACGTAATAGGGTACTCAGACTCAGATTTTGTTGGGTGTGTTGATTCACAAAAATCAACATTAGGTTTTATCTTTATGTTTGCCCATAAAATCATATCTTAGAGGAGTATTATGCAGTCTTTGGTTGCTACTTACACCATAGGGTTAAATTTATTTATTGTTTAGAGGCTATATCATATGGTGTATGGCTAAAGAGTTTCATATAAGGACTTAGACTTGTGGGTTCCATTTTTAAGCCCTTGAGAATGTATTGTGACAATTTAGCTGCTATTTTTTTAACTGAAAACATCAAGAGTTGTAATTGGAGTAAACAAATCGACATTAACTTTTTATCTATAAGGGAACGTGTTAAAGAAAAAAAGTGGTCATTAAACACGTTAGCACTAATTTGATATTAGTTAATCTTTTAACAAAGGCATGCCACCAATAAAGTTCAAGGATTATGTTGTTAAAATGAGATTAGGTTCCATTATATGGTTTCATTATATAGATAATGATGTTTTGTGAAACTCTTATAATATTTTCTCATATTATAGTACACATTATTAAATTTTAAGAAAGTTGTTTATTTTAGACTTGGAATAAATGTAGGGTTTATTTATTAAGTAATGTTACCACATTCGAGTTAATACAAAATATAATATATTGTAATACATGGAAGATAATAATCAACTACTAGATGACCTATTACTTGATTCATATACTATATTTGGATTGGATTTAGATTTGATATTAAGTTAAACGTATGGACCAAGTGGGAGAATGTAAGAAATTTCCATATTTTGGGTAGTTTTAATACCTATAAATGGTCTAACATTATATAATTAGTGGATATTAATGTCTTATTTTTTTGGTAACTGTCAATGTGCTTGATGGAAGCATATTGATATTTTTTTTCCCTAGTAGACTTTTGAGGTCCTTAGCTCTTTTTTCTCTTTTGAAAGTATACATTATCAATTTTGAGGCTAAGAGCTTAAAAGAATTTCAAAAATGTAGACTTTCCAAGCAAAAACATTAATAACAAGAGATACATTGATTTCTTTTACATCCCATTTATCTTTTATTATTACATATATTGTTGTTGATTATATGTTGAAATGGGTTATATTCACTAATTATGTAGTTTCAATCAATGGATGATAGAATACATATAAAAATATGAAACCTATAAATTGTGCTGCAATGGGGCTGAACTTTGTAACTCCAAATGCCTGGTCTTCTTGTGGTCACATGCTGTAAAGTGATTATAATAATATTATTCCACAACTGATAGACATATGTTGTAATTTTATAGAACCATTTTATAAATAATATCATATGAATTTATTGATATTAGAAAAGGATATAAAGATGAGATCCCTTATAAAACGTATAATGGATTAATAATTGCATAAAATCTATACGATCGAACTTTTTTCAAAATATTTTGAAAATCTAAAGGGGTGTAGTAGTTTCGCAAAATCTTCGATTTACAGCAGTCATTTCTAGTACAGTCAAGAACCAGAAAAATTAAACACACAAATATAAATTAACACCGAAATTTGGTAACGTAGTTTGACACACCTTACCTACGTTTGCGGCGCCATCACCCAGCTTAATACTTTCACTAACGATAATAGTTTTATACAAGGCTTTACTGAGCTGACATAGTCCACCCTTTATACTATCCCACGTCCTCACTACCCGTGAAAGTAATTCACACCTAATAACATGACTACCTAGTGCTAACCTCAACACATGATTTTTCTCAACAATGATTGATAATAAGGATGATAATGAAATAACTTAAGTGATTGAAATAATAAAGACATAAACAAAGACAATACTTGAGATAAAAAGCAAGTCTCCTTGATATGCCGCTTCATCAACGAAAGAACGAAAAGTTGTTCACCAAGAAGTCTGCTGTGAACCTTCGATATAGTCACTAAAACATCTCATACACAGCATCCACAAAAACATCTCAAATCAATAAACATTTCATCACTGAAACGTTAACCCAATAGAGTTGCAATAACCATGACAACTGCTGAACTTTTTTACACAAAACCAACAATAAAGATAATAGCAGCAAAGTCATAAAAACTTCTAGAATTTTTGCACACCAACAGCAAAAATGAAAACCACAAAATTAACACTCCATCGACAATGAACAATCTAATAAAATCATGCAAACACCATAGAAAATCTAGCTTCCAAAATCAACACTATCAACAATTACATAGCTCACTATTATCATTGAAGAGAGATGAAGAATAATGAGCCAAAGGTCACACATAAAGACCAACTCTGCAGCCCTTACACAATCAGCCAAAGGTGTATTGTATTCCAAAAACAAATATAGCTGAAAACACTCAATAATCACGACAAAACCAAGGAAGAATCTAGCCAAAGACACATAAGCCCAATCATATGATTCACCTAAAAATGTAGCTCCAACAATTCAGCCTCTCAAAAACACATACTCATTTTAAGAAAGTTAGCTGCTTGAATTTCCCTCAATTTTAGTTGATAACTAGAAAGAACATAGGCCATCAATGATTTTTTTGCTTACTAATGTCACACAAGACCCACACCTATTACAGCAACAATAATAACTCAGATAGACCAAAAAAAATCAAAACGCAGTGAAAACCCTTGAGCCTTAGTAACATAATATAGCAGAGAAGTCCATTCAACCCTATTGTCATGTAATGCAAAAAGTAGGCCTAACAAGATAGAGTTCTATCATAATTAGGAGAGTTTGCAAGATAGAGTTCTATCTTTCATATAATCTTTTACTAAATATTATCCAATCCAATTTCAACCTCCAAGTCCAGATATAATCAACTAATCAAATCCAAGATATTCTATCTCATTTTGATTAGAATTTGAAGCTAGTTAATATTATCTTGAAAGTCTAATTATTAAATATATATATATATATATATATATAAAACATATATCTTAACAATCTCCCCCTTTTTGGTATTATTTGTCACATATTTGACACTCCCCTTAAAGAAAATAATTGGATATATAAACCTCGAATGGATAAACGAAGAACTCCCCCTTAATCAAACATCAAGTTCTTAAAGTTCAAGAAACATCCAAAGAAACAATAATCCCACAATTATCCAATCATCCAAAATTTGCCCCCTTGTGACAAAGAATGTCAAAAAGCAAGACTAATACTCATAGAGATACCTTAAAATCACCCCTCGAATTAAACAATCACCAAAAACAATATGATGTCCCCCCTTGGGATAAAATAATGTCAAAACAAGAATGCCTTTAATTCAATCAATCTCACCAAATGCAAAAGCATCAAAATCAGCAATAGGTGCAGCGAAAGAATCATAAGCGTATAAAGATGACAATTTACCACCATTCAAAACACTAGCCAAAGTATCCTTACTCACATCAAAGTCATCCGCACACGTCTGATCAAATTTAGAAACCCTAAAAATACATTCAATGAATTATAATCAAACTTAACCAATCTCCTTCTCACATAAACCATATGAACACAATATAAAAAGAAACCAGAATAAAACTTGAAAAAGTCTAGATGTTAACTGCTTCAAAACTTTTTTTTAAGCAACAACATCAAACTATACTTCAAAAATGTGAAGCAAACAGTCCCTATGTCCCTCGAAGAAATTCAAACTTAGGTTTATTCCTTGTCATATTGTCTCAGTCATCAACTGTCTGGTTGATTTGTTCATCTGAAGCCACTAACTTATACTTAGTCTGAACAGTTTCTTTAAAAGCAACAACTAACTATGAATCTGGACAATTTCTTATTTTTTCTTCACTACGTCTTTGTGCTTGTACTTGACCTTTTCTAACCCAAGAGTGCTTCGATACCATAGATTTGTGCTATTGAAAATTTAATGTAGAGTATATTGTTTTTCAATTTTGACCATTTTGAAACATCATTTGTAGCAATTTGTAACATTTCGGTCTTATATGTCTGATAACCCCACAAAAATGAATTATAGGTATAAACCTCCGATGCGTCCTTAAAGTTTCTTCTTGGATAGATTTGGTTGCATTATTTTTCCCATCATTCACCTTAAACCATTCACCTGTATAGCCAATGCCTTGAAGATCCCCTTTAATCTTATCGATTTCCCACAACTGTTCTAATTTTTCTTTACCTCCATTTAACATTTTTATTCCTTTTTCCATACTGAACAACTTCAATTTTGTTTCACCAAGCTCATCTAATGTAGACAACAACTTCTTCTCTAGATCTTAAATGATGTTCTTTATGGAGAGGTTTTCCTTTTTTTAGCTTTTCATTTTTCTTGCATGCTTCCATCCATTTTGCATACATTGATTTATAGGCTTCATAGATATCCTCCTTTTTGTCATTTGAACCACTGTTATAATTTGAGATTGAGCTTTAAGTTGATTTGTTTGTGTTTTTCCAAAATTTTCTAATTTACTCATGTTTTTCTCATCGGTTACTTCCATCTTGGTTGTTGTTAAGAAAGCAACTAGATATTTGTTGTATAAAGTAACTAACACAACATTATTTATAACTTTTTCTTCACTTCCATATTCACTTTCGGATTCATTACCACTCCAAGTGCTCGTATAGGATTTCCCTTTTCTCTTTCTTAAGGTGTTAGCAGATTCTGCTTTCACATGTTCAAAGCCTTAATACTTATGACCTTGATTTTTCTTCACTTTTCTTTCACCCTTTCGGTGTTCCTTTGTTGTTCGAAATTAGTATTTGATGACCTCCCACTGTTTTGCCTAAAATCGAATCTATCCTGTTGGACCAATGGTGGTTGACAAATAAAAATCCCTTTATGTTTTGATAATTATAAAATATATAGAATTGGTTAAGA
>JANSVA010438676.1:0-18075 GCA_025504915.1 Erythroxylum reticulatum | reverse complement strand
CCCCCTAAGTTAAACCTTGTTTTTATCTGTTCACTTCTACTCCCAACTTCGGTTTCCCTCTCTTTGCATTAAGAAATACTTATGCTTGACAAACCCTAAAGTGGTATTACATGAGTTGCATGAAGTTTAGGGCTCCTTGAACTTTTGCAAATTTTAGAGAAATATCAAGTAAGTATTGTTTAAACCGTTTAGAGTTGTTAGTTTATGAAACCAAAATGGGACCCACGACTATTCACCGAAAGTCGTGATCATGCTTCGTCACAATCGTGACCTTGATGTTTTTAACTGAATATTGCAATCAAGATGAAGTGCGATCACGATTTCACCATATTGGTCAGTGCACGATCGTGACTTTGAAGCATGAGAACTGATGCAACATCCTTTGATCTTTTGGCTATATCTCCTTTGTCTGACCTCCAAATGACATGAGACTTGAACCATTAGACTTGTAACACATTGCTCTACCTCTCAAACAAAATTCATAGCTATTCAAAATCAATTGAGAGAGATAAAGTGAAAATAATTAGGACGATTCTGACAAAGAGTGTTCACAACATTTTTTGTCCTTATCTGTCACACCTGTGACATTTCCTCAAAACTTTGAGTCACTTATACCCGTGAATTTTCTCCCTCACCCTAGTGAGTTTAATTTCTAGACTGATGTTTATTTTTCACATCAAGTCACTGTGTTCTCCAATAGTAACCAGGACTTAATTTTGGTCTGAACACTTGAGAGAAATTGCAAACTGAACAGCCTTGTTTCTTTCGACCATAACTTTTTCTCTAGACATCCAAATGAGATGCTCTTTAATTTGGAGTAAACTAGAGACATAGGGATTCAGACTCTAAGACTTTCAATTTCTAGAAGGAAGTTAAGTATAGTATACTGTTTTAGAATGAGAACAGTCCAAAAATATTTGGAGAATAACTTTCAAAATACTGAACCAAATTGAATGATTTTAGCGTCATTAGAGACTTAAGATAATGAGAAACATTTTTATAAAGCAAGTATTGCCAAATATATTCATTTTCATTGTCTAATTGGTCATGGAAAATATAACTAAAGGTTTGGAAATTCGGAGAAATTTATAAGAAGAAAGGAGAGTTTGGATAATGTGTAATCTTGTAATGTTGGAATAACACCAGTGAATGAATTATTGATATCAAAGTACCAAAGGTATGAGTTTGTTTGGAAATAAAGATATTCACATGATTGAGGTTGTGATTCAAAGAAGAGGGGTAAAGTGTATCAAGTTAAAGTGAATGAGAATTTGATAATAAGAGCAAATAATGCTAGGAAATAAATGATGAGTGATTGAATTATGATATAAAAAGAAGCATAAGATGAGAAATTGGATAATATATCCGGGATTGTCTTTGAGCATGCATCATACATTACATACATACATATGTGTAAAACTGAATCTTATGTTATTGTGCAATTATTAATAATGTGTGTGCAACATGCGTATTGCATAATTTTGATATGCAGGATAAACATCCACATTCAGATGACTCTAAATCTTAGAAGCAAATGCTAATTTGGAGTGTACTGTGAGTGGACCTTGATGGTCTTACTTTACTATTTGTTTTGTTTATATTATGAATTGAATGATTATGCAATGTAAATGTGTTGGTTCTGGACAATATATGTCTGAGGAGTTTGATAAATGTGAAAATATTGAAGTACTCCTTTTATGTGAACTTGATTGAAATAAGTGTACACAACTTGATTATTAAATGTCAAACCACAGTCCGATGATAAGTGTGCTCTGAATGTGTATTTTTATATGAATTAAAAGTTATTCTCAACTTTAATGTTGAATGCCAGACTAAGGTCTGGTGATATATGCATGTGATTGAATGAGGATATGTAAATGTGATGGATGCATTTCATTACATGAATGCATGAAATATAAAGGCAGTTGTGACTAGAGTAGCCATAAAAAAAGAGCTTAAAGCTCAGAGTGTGAAAAAAAGCCTAAAGCTCAGAAAGTGATTAAGAGCCAAAGGCTCACTATGTAAAATGAGCCCGATATCCCCAATAGATATGGGACAGTTATTAATGAGCCCGGCATCCACAATAGATATGGGACAGTTATAGGCACTCGATCATAACAATATACTCATGAGTATTACATATGTATATGATATGTGTTGAATGTAAAATGTGAAATGAATGATCAAGTGATATATGCTTAAGTGAATATGCAATGTATGTGACTTGATCTGATGATTTGATGAATTGTACATGTTATGTGATTGAGTGAGCCATCGAGGATGGTCACTCACTGAGTTCAAAAAACTCACCTAAAATTTGCAATATCTTTTCAACTGAGTTCGAAAAACTCACACAAAATTTGTAATATATTTTTCAGGCCCAGAAAATTTACCCTGTTGGGAAAACGGAAGTATAACCACTGCATTCAAGTAAGAGGTAAAGGTCGGGATCAGTTTGCATCTGTATAGAATTTTCCAGTAATTTTTATATTAACGAAGGCATTCCGAAATTATTGTACAATATGCATACGAATGTATTTGTATTGTAATGACATTATGATTGTTAGTGTTCTATATCTAAATTGGGCCCTAGCGATTAATGAAATTCCGATGATTAAAAAAAAGTTGGTAACATTTGTAAATGAAAAATGTTTATGAAATAAAACGACCCAATTTGATAATTGACTTCTGCGTACATGTGTATTGCTTTGAAAAAAAATTGTAACTAGATTTTACTGACTGAATGCGCTAGCATGCCACCCTCACGGGGCACGTACTTGGATATCACTCAAGATGTTGGGCACGTGTCTTGCGAGAGTGGGGTGTTACAAAACTGAATAGTGAACTAACAACATTACACAACTATAACCATTCAGTAAATACAACCACAATCCTTTTTGTTCTTTTTGCGATTCTACGTACACTCAAACTGAAATGAGTCATGACTACAAAAAAAATAAAATTTATAATATATTTACATAAATTTGTTCAAACAATTTACAATGGAAGAGAACAACCATCAGATAATTCAAAATAACTGAAGGCATAAATTAGAGCCAGAGAGAAAAGAGAAGATATATTTCTAAAGTTAAAAAGAGGGCATTATAGAAGATATATTTCTAGAGTTAAAAAGAGGGGATTATAGAAACTCAATTTCCCATTCTGTTTTCATAAACCATATTAGTTGATTTTAAACCTAAAAATGTTGTCATTCCTAAGACATCGTCCAATCAAATAAAGCAAACTCAATATACCATTCTATTTTTGTACATCACAAATCCTTCTTAACATTAGACCATTATAAATGTTATCTGTAAATATTGATGTTAACATTCCTAAGGCCCAATTATGCTATTTTTCTAATCCAAAAGCTTTAAAATCTGAACTACTTAAATAATCCCTCACTACCTTTAGAAAGATAAGCTAGTCTAAACTACTCTCATTTGGTAAAGATTTCAATGATGGAAAATGCCCTAGTATCAGCTATGTAATATCATGTTGCTAAATAGTTTTCTAGCCAAGCAAGTACACATTTTCTTCTAGCCAAACAAGTTTTAAAGTAGCTAGTGGAATAGGCATACCTTGTAGATGATTGAAGGGCCTCAAAGATGGAAAACATATTTTAAAGTAGCTGCAAAAGCATTGAGTGGAACTATGTAAAATAAAATAACTTACAGCTTTAATTTTTATAAATATCTTAACCATAACAACCTATAATTGTAAGAAGATTAAATTACATAAATGTCACAAGCTTGTACATATCATGAAATATTGTGAATTCAAAATTTATGAAGCTAATATTGGAGTCTCTAGCATAGAAGGTAAGAAGAAATCAAAACATATTCCTGAATTCAAATTTTGTTTTGCCAACTCATAAAATAACATAACTAAAAAAGAGTCAGCAACTTCTATATAAATCATTACATCACTACATCAAGTTTTATACTGCTCTCTTACAATGCTCAAAATATCTCTATGATTTGTATCCTAAAGCTAAGAGCTCCATTTCTTGTTTGCAATTCATAAAACCTTGACTTCATATGTTCATTACACCAATACAACACATACCACAAGATAAAACATAATCAAAAGAGTGTTAACGTGTTACAAGTAGCAACTCTCTCCCTAAACACTCAAGAACACAACATGATCTTTATCCTAAAGCTAAGACCTCCATTTCAGTTTGCAATTCATAAAAACTTGACTTCATATGTTCCTTACACCAATAAAACACATAGCACAAGATAAAACACAATTACAAGACTGTTAATGTAGTTGCAAGTAGCAACTCTCTCCTTAAGCACTCAAGAACTCAACAAGAATTGAAAGGGAAACCTCAGAAATTGCAAACTTAGGTGATGACTTGACTCCTACATTTTGCAATAACTCAATAAAACTCCTCCTTTTTAGTTCACGCCCCCAACCTTAACAAGCTCAGTGTTTATATGGTTAGAGTCTAAAGGTGAAATGAATAACATATGATTAGGTTTCAAGGTGAACACCATTAAGTCTAAAGTAGTTCAAGATCAACTCCATTGCTTGAAAGTTCATCATTGTTTAATATATTTCACAACATAGATTTTAGAAGTTGCAAGGACAATAGATAGCTACAATGTGATCTAATCAAGAGTTTATTGAGACTAGTAGACAAATAGAAACTTGACTGGCTTAATGTTTATGAGGTTAGAGTCTAAAGGGAAGATAAGACTAGAGTGACTTAAGGAATTGTAAGTAGCAATTATAAGTAGCAATCCATAAAATCCAAAAGCTTCAAAAATTTTCCTAAAATACAAAAACCAAAATTGACCCTTTCTAAATTGCAAAAACAATTGAGCATAACAGTGAGATTAAAAACTATCATGCTTTACACTTAAAAATTATGTTTGTTTTATATAAGGTAATTATAGTATAGTAACCTCCCATTCTTGCAATGGCAGTAAATATAGTTAAGGCATCATTTAGATTAATTCACTTCTGTCTCAAGAATTCATCAAACCAATTTCCTCTTCGGACCAAAATATCAGCTATGTCATAACTCCAAGGTAACAAACAAACACAATTGAAAGACTATACTTCTATATATCATCTCAAAATTGTTTCTCAACTATTTTTATCAACACCATACATGAGTTACCATTAGGACTAAAGCTGATAACTTTCTGAAAATTCTAGAAAAAAATATAACCTAAATTGCGATAGGCAGCAGAAAAATATAGGCCTAACATCTAGGTGAACTAATCAATTGGGTTGAAATAAGGAAAAGAATTTGATGGTCGACAAAGAGAGTGAAGTTAAAGTTTTCCAGCATTTGATTTGAAGACTTTTGGAAATTTGAAAGCTTACTTAAAGATTCCCGAAATCAAGAAATCAGACTGGTTGATGGCTTTGACCTTCCTGAGAAGAAGAAGAAGTGCACAAGTCGTTCACTCAGGTAAGAGAGAAAGAGAGATGAGAAGAGAAGAAGACTTTAAGATATATCTCAAGCGTCACTTTAAGCGTGAATCTAGAGAAGAGAAGATGACTTAAATGATGTGGAGGTAAGAAGAGAAGAAGACTTCAAGTGTGACTTCAACCGTGAATCTGGAGAAGAGAAGAAGAAGCTTCTGGAGGGTCGAAGAAATGAAGACGTAGAAGGATAAAGATGTCTTCGTAAGAATAGGTTTTCTTAGAATAGAAAAAGATAGGCAAAGAACAGTATTAGCTATTCCTCAAATTTATAGAATGCATATTTTGTATGATTAGTTATTCCCATCTTATTTTTAACCAAATACAAGCTTAACAAATGGAATAGGAATACGCACATAATAGAATAGCTATTCTGTCAAAGCAAACAAGTCATTAGTAGATTCTAAGTGGTTAAATATAGCTACCTTAGAGCCAATTATCTATAGCAAAGTTGTCAAAAATAAAGAATGGATAAAAGCCATGAAAGAAAAGATGAAAAGGAATTAAACTTGGTTCTTATTTGAAATAACACCAATTTAGAAGGTACCTAGAGTAAAATGGTTATACAAAAGTAAGTTAAATCTTTTAATGGCTTAATTAATAAATATAAGGTTGAACTTGTCATGGATGTCTACCTATAATAATGAGCAAACTTTTAAAATTTTTGTATAAGTGGTAAGACAAGAAACAATTAAACTACTTATTTCACCTGCTACTCAAATCATTGGAATTTATATCATTTTAATCTTAAGTCAACATTTGTAAATAGTCTCATCAAAGAAATTATATATGTAAAATAATCTAATGATTTTGTGATGAAAGGTTGGGCAAAAGATATGTACCTCCTTTATAAGGATCTATATGGAATAAAGCAATCCCTAAATCTATAACACAACATATTGATGGTTACTCAGTATAAAGGGGGATGACAAATGTAAAATTGAAAAAAGCTACCTTATACATATCAAAAGATGGAAAAGATATGAAATTGGTAGTTTCATTATATGTTGATGACTTGTTGATGGTAGGAAAAGATAAAAATACAAGTTGAAGTATTAAAACAAATATTTGAATCAGAATTATAAATGTCTAACCTAGGAATTGTACACTACCTCCTAAGAATGGTGGTTAAGCATTCTGAATAATATATCTACATTAATCAGTCCATACATATTGAATCAATTCTAAAAAGTTCTAATTGAAACAAGAGCAAACATATAGCCTTTCTCTTATTATCAATGTGAAGTTTTACAAAGAAGAAGAAAAAGACAAGTACAATACAAGTGAGAACTCAAATTTTATAGCTAATTTGTTATACTTAACTGTCATTAAACCCAATCTTATCTATGTTACTTTCACATGTTAAATAAATAAATATTTCAAAAAATATTTTATAGGTCTTTGATTATTAGTAGAATTTGTTGTTATTTATGTGGCTTCATTAATAAATGTGGTGTTAGGAAGTTGCTTATTTTTCATGTCTAGTTATTGTCTTTATTTCCTTATTTTATAGAGGTAGTGATCTCTATCGAATCTAATGTATTAGTTCTTTTATAATTATGAACACAAGTATGTTGAGTTTTTCTACAAACAAAAATAGGGTATTATTCTTAAAAAAATTGGATTCTCTTTAACACTAAAGGAGCCCATGTTGTATTATAACAAAAATAGTTTTAAAATGAAGGAAGAAGAAACTTTAAAACATATTGCCAAAGTGTGTGATAGGGTGGAGAAGGCATATGAATTGATTAGTTTCTAAGGAAACATCTCATTTACTAATTAAGCAAGTCTTGGGCAATTAAAATTTGTAATAAATTTTGAGCAATTTTTAAGATGTATTAGGAAGGGCAACAAACCATGTAAAGTAACATGTTATGGCTATTTGAATTGAAAATTTATCTCAAGAGATGATAAGGTTGCATAATCAATCCCAATAAAAGTGTGGCTATTAATAGCTATAATTAAAGTAAATTTCCAATTGCTACTAAGTGTGAATCAAGAGGAAGTGTGAGTTGTATATTACAATATCCTATGTTGGATTTTCCTTAATTTAATAGAGGAGATGACCTATTAGCCTAGATTTAATCACTATGAACATCTCTTTTGCCATCAGCAAACTTTGAAGGAGCACAAAGCTAACTTAGCCTCTCTTAATTTTGAAAAGGGATGTATAATTATGGTTTATGATACTGGAGAGGGACTGACCAAATTTGACTCAAAAAACTTTTATCCAAAAATTTCATTTGTGATTTGGATTACTAGCAAGAGCTAATAAATTGGGAGAGCTTTTAAAGCTTTATTCAACAAGGTTAATGAAAGATATTCAATAGTGATTTAAACAAATTTCAACTAGGGTAACTTCTTTATTAAGTAACCAAAAAGTGCAAATTTCTACAAGTATGTTGTAAGATTATATAGTGGTAAAAGTAAAGCTTCATCACCCAATGACATGAACATAACCATAAGCTTGGTTCGATTGTATAAGAGGAATAGTTTTATTCAAAAATTTCCATATGTGAAAATTATGTTCACTATCAAGTGGTAATTCCACTGGTTATCAAAAACTTAAATGGATAAACAATAAACTAAAATTTTATACTTAAATTATAAAGAAAATTATATTACTATACATTGTTGCAAACAAATCTTTTCAATTAAACTTTGTAAGGATCAAGGTGTATCTAATCAAGTTATTAACGAGATAGGTATAAAGTTGGAATTAGAGGTAAATGAACCTAAAGTTTCCTTACATTCCATTATAGGAGCTCAATTTATGTAAGCTATGAAACTTCAAGGTTTAGAAAGCCAAAACGATTTGGGATATTAATGGATATTGATAATATACATAGTTTCTCAGTTAAAGACATTATTTTGACCCTTGGCCTTTTTATGGAGAGGCTTAAGATGTTATAGGTTTTATAACAAATGGAGAAACATTTTGCATCTTTGGAAAGTATCAAAATGTACACATAATACTTAAGAGTTTTATATGGATTTCTATGTCTTGCCATTAAATAGGTTTGAGGTAGTTATAGGATATTCTAAAGCCTTCAATTTTATAATATTTCTCAAAGATGATAATGATTTTTGCTATTAAACATAATAAAATAAAATCATAAGGGTTCTAAAATCCTTTTTAAACTACAACTCCACTTTGCTTAACCAACTTAGCTAATATGGATGATCAAGCATAAACTCTTATCTAAATTTAAACCATTTTTATGCAGCCATCCTTAACATCTCTTCCTCATGTTTAAAACCATTAAACTATTTTGGAAGAAAGGATTAGATAAGTATTTGTTTGGCCATGCTATTACCTTATAACCAAAAAACTTATTGAGAAATAATTTATAAAGACATAAGAATAAGATTTTTTTATTTTAGTATGCCTACATGCTCGATAGTAAAACTAAATAATTTCATAGATTGATAATTGATTTGGATAATAGTTCATATAATCCTTCTAAAGTTTAAAATCCATCAAAAATCATATTTCTAGATAAGGTTGTCCATTATAAATATAGTCATGTCTGTGGTATCTCATTATTTCTTTCTGGCATATAGACACGAGTTATGATATGTCCATATTATAAATTGTGCATCTTTATGTATTCTCTATGTATATAGATAAGGAATATGATAGATCCATGTCCTAGGCCATGCATTTCCTTGAAAAATCCTTTATGACACAAACATAATACTTATAAGAAATGCCTATTTTCTTTTTGAAACACTGTAAGATTGCTCACCAGTTTATGGTAAATATTCTCTTTATAGGTTGATTTGTAACTTCTTTTAACATCTTGAGAAATTAATCAAGTTTATGAAATGTTAAAATTTCTCCTTAGTAACTAATTTTATCAATATATTAGCTACATTCTCCAAAGTGTCAATATTTTCCAAAAATTTCTATCCAGATGTAATTAACTCTTTGATATTTTGAACCTCACATCTATATGCTTAGTCAATGGATGATATATTTGATTCCTTACTAAGTAAATGGCATTTTACTATCATAATAAATTTGATCTCCACCTAGATCAATGTTTACTTCTTTTATTAATCATATAAGCCATAATAACTCCTTAATGGCTTTAGCCACTATCATGTACTCTGCTTCAATTGTAGACAATATAACTATTGATTATAATATTTATTTTCAATAAGGCACTCTTACAAAAGTTAGAACATACTGTGTAGTAGACCTCATGTTATCCAAATCTCCTACATAGTCTTAATCACCTTGTTGACTGCAAAATATAATTCTATTGTTTGTCATACCTTTCAAATGCTTGAATATCCACTTAGCTACTTCTTAATATTATTTTCTAAGTTTTGGTATGTACTTACTAGCCTAAATAACAATATGAACAAAATTGGTATAGGATAAACTATTAAATACATTAAAAATCCAACAACACTATATATGGTACCATAAACATATCAGTAACCTCTATATTTATTATCAGACACTAATCTAGGAAATGCCTAAAAAGATTTACCAATGGAGTACTCCTGTGATTAGCTTTCATCATTCTAAATTTGTACAATACCTTCTCAACATAGTTATTTTGAGATAACTACAATTTTTCTAGAAGTCACATCCCTCTAATCTCTATTTTTAGTATTTTCTTAATAACACATAAATCTTTCATGTCAAATTCCTTTTCCAATAATGTCTTTAGCTTGTTCATATCATGCATACTTTTTGCATCAATTAGCATATCATCCATATATAATAGGAAAAAATAAAGGAACAATCATTAAGGCTCTTGGTATATGCACAAAAATCATACTTACATCTTTTATAGCTAATTTAAATCTTGTAGGATCAAAAATTTTATTCCATTATTATGGTGATTGCTTCAACCTATAAAATAACTTCTGTAACTTACACATCGTATTCTCCTTCTCGGTTAATTAATCCCTATAAGCTACTCCATATAAATTTGCTCATCCTAATCACTATAAAGAGAAGTTTTCTTCATATCCATGTACTCCAAATTCATATCCAAACTACATACTAACACCATTAAAATCTTAATGGAAGAAATTTTTATCATAATCAATAGCCTTCCACTGTGTCTACCCCTTTGCTACAAGTCGAGCCTTAAAGTTTCCTCTTCTTTTTATACTACTATTAACTTTTTATTATACACCCATTTGTAACTTATAAGCCTCTTATATTTAGGAAGCTACACTCACTCTCATTTTTGGTGTTTGTGCAAGGACTCTACCTCCTCTACTATGGGTTCCATCCTCCTATCCTTTTACCAAATGTTCATAACCTCTTAAAAAATAATTAAATCTCTATTTCTTATTATAAATGTAAAGAATGTTGAATATTCCTACCCATATCCATTTGGTTGACAAATAGTACATCTCATTTTATTCTTAGCTATACTATATCAATAATCTTATCTTACCATCTTTATATTTCCATTACCAAAACTTGTAGGTCTTTTAAGTCTAATCTAGGTTAATTTAATTCCACTTATACCACCTCAGTACTAACCTCTGTTGATCCTAGCCAATCCTCTCTATATGTTTGTTTTAACATATGGTACTCATCAAACACTACATCCTTACTAATCACCAACTTCCTTATTTTTTGGTATCAAAACTTATATACCTTCACTTCTTCATGATAGTTAATAAAGATACACTTCTTTCACTTTAGATCAAGTTCGGATATCTCATCACTAGAGATATACATATAAGCAGGACAATCAAAGAATTTCAATATAAAGAAATCTACCTTTTTTTGTCCATATTTTCTATACCACTCTTCCTTCTTATAAAGTATGTGGTGATCTGTTAATTAGATAACATGCCATACTTAATAATTCCCCTTAAAAAATTAGGAAGCATTACATTCAACCTTAAATATTTATCCTTTTTAATTATAGACATATTCATTCTCTTCAAAGCATCATTCTACTATAATGTTTTTAAGATTTTGTAGTATCTCTAAATCTTATGCTCCTTATATATCCAAAATTATGGATCCATGTACTTAGTACTATTATCTGATTTAGGAACTTAATTCCTTGCCTATCTAGTTCTCCACTTTAGCCTTCTATCCCTTAAACTTTATAAGTACCTTATATTTATGCTTCATAAAGTATATTCAGATTTTTCTTGAAAAATTATCAATGAATGTCACAGAAGTACTGAGATCCACATAATGATAACTCTTTACTAGGACCCTTTACATAAGTCTACATATAGTCTAGAATTCTTTTAGTTTTGTGCTTACTTGTCTTAAATGTCACCTTTGACTATTTACTAAACATATAAACTTACAATAATCTAACTGATAATGTTTGAAACCCTTCAATAGTTTCATCATATAAATTTCTATCATCCCTTTCCCTTACAACGTATGCTATACATCACTATTATCATCTAACTTCATTATAATAAACTCTTTATCTAAAATTGTGCTCCCTACTAGACTGCAAATGTTCGCTAACCTTGATCTTTTTATCATAATCAATACACCCTTTACCACCTTAAGATCATCTTTGTCAATTTTATAACTAAAACCATTCACATAAAAGGTGATGTGATGATTGTATCCAAACTAAAACCATTGTAAAGATTACTAGGTAAATGCATTTTTTTAAAAAGGAAAAAATGGAATTAATAAGGAATTCAGTATGTTATAGAGAACAAAGATGATCATAGGTATACCTAATTACATTCATAAAGCAACATATGTAGGCAAATTAATAATAAGATAATAGAGAAGGCATGTATATGATGGTTAAAAAGTAGAAGGCCGGTTGGGGGTTGGAACTATGTCATTGAGAACTATTAGTTCCTTGACCCCCTAGTGACTTTAACAATTAGTGTATCTACAGCTTTGTATTTAGCTTCAAATCGACGCAAATTTTTTTCCTTCCAAATTGATTGTACAGTCTCATACGTTTAGAAGTAAGAATGGATGAATGTGTTGTCAACCAGTGAACAATGTAAGGAAGTGAGTTCGTTGAAATATTCCACCTACAAAGGGACTTTATACGATTCCATATTGTGTTGGTTGTTGAGCATTAAAAAAAAGGTTTCTTCATGTAGTAAACAAAACAGGCAGGATTTATTGATGGTAAGGTAGGTCAGTTGATCAGTTGTGCTTAGTTTGTTTTTGACAGAGAGCTAGAGAAGGAAAAACATCTTGGGGGGAGAGCTTTATGCCAGATGATTGAGTGTCAAGCCACCATAGGTTGCTTCTGTCTTAGTAGGGAGATAGTAAGGTTGTTCGACAGTTGGTGGAGTGGTCAATTCTTCTAGAAATAAGTATCAGAGGTGAGGGGATTGGGAGGATAAGAAGGAAGTAGGTGGGAAAAGTTAGCAGGAAAATTCCAAGAGTTCCTACTGATGAACAAGCGGATCTTGATGGATGTGGGGAAAGGAAGGGAGCTTATATCAGTGGCTTGGGAATACCAATATTGATCCCACAAAGATGACAAGCGATAGTTTCTCCAAAAACCTTCCTATGGTTCTATTTATCTTGATTAAATGATTAACCATAGTTTCTTATACTAGTAGAGCTATATTTTTTCTCAAGACATACACCCTCATCCTTAAATTGATTGATTGAAATCTTTTTCCAATCAATACCTTTAAAAATGTTTTAAACTTATTCTGTAAATTCCCATGATATTTTTAACTCTAACCTAAAATATTTATGTGATTTTATCTTTAGGATTCCATAAAATTCATATTATTCACGCCAACATAGATTTATATATATGATTTCTTAATTGCTTTATAAAAAATAAAAAGTTGAATCAAAACGTTAGTATATTTCAATTCTAATCAATATAGAATCATGAATAATTTACAATAAAACTTAAGTCTTTCACTAAATCAAATAATCAATACAAAACAATAGCTTGGGTGTTTGTCCCATTTGAAGTTATCCCAACTTATTTTATACTAATATAAAAAACCAATAACAATCAAGAAAGAGAATAAGATAAAAAGAAAGCATTCTTATGGATTCTTAAAATCTTGATTTTCTTTTATTGAATCTTAACTAAATCCCCTTATTTTTATCCAAATTTGATTTATTCTTTTGTCAAGATGCTCTAGTCTAGCCATTTGTTATTGCTCTCCCAATGTTCCCTTTCATTTAATTCCATAAGTTCTTTTTATTTTTATGTTTAACACAGACTTGTACTAAGCCCCTATTCTTAACAAAATTCTAATTTATGTAAATATTACTACCAATACAAGTTCTAAATGTGGATCCTTTTCGCATTCGTGTTGGCTTAGTAATTCCTCAATCGTGTATTTGAGGGTTCATCTTGGGAATACAACTTTGAAGGTTATAAACACAGGTCTGTGTTTAGGAAGTGCTCATTCATGTGAAAAGTTCCCACAAAAAAATGTTCTAATAGCTTACATGAGGCAAAACATGAGACCGTGTTAGAGTCGTGTTCTAAATATGGGTCTATGTTCAACTTATTTTCATCCAAATTCATTCTAAAGTTGTTCTAACTTGACTTCATCTTGCCAAGTTTGCTAGTTCTTCATTAACTGGGGATCTAAGAAAAGGCCTGTAAATAAAATATAAGCCCTATTAAGTACTAAATCAAATAAATTCATCAAAGTTTAATCAAAATGCTCTCAAAATTATACTAAAAATATAGCCTAATTATCACTTATCAAATTCCTCTACACTTAAGCATTTGATTGTCTTCAAGCCAATCAATTTTATCACTTTTAGCTTAAATAGGTGGCAACATCGGGAAAGCATTTAACAAATCAATTGCATCAAACAACACTCCATAATTCATCAATTGCAAAGTTCATCAAATTGCTAGCCTTTTAGCTACTTACATCAAGTCATAAATCAATTCAATTTAACATATAAGTGTAACTTTGGAATCTTTGGATCAATATAGCTTAAAAGATGGCTGAAAAACATGAAATGAACACAAGGATTGATACATGGACAAGTCACAGATCGTGTGATATAATAGAACAACGACAAAAAAGTAATACAGTATAAAATATAGGCGTATTCAATATCTTGTTCTTTGTTAATAACAAAATTAGAGAAGCATTGGCGTACATAAACTAAGACCACAGATGCTAGGAGATTTCTCAGTTTTAATAAGATGTAAAATAAATTAGGAAGCAGATTTCTCAGTTTTAATAAGATGTAAAATAAACTAGGAAGCAATAGTAATGCCCCTATGATGCAATACATGGTAATTTTATAAAATTTTACTGAATAAAGTATATAGACATAAACTTATGTAACGTTATATTATCTAAATTGATAAAGACAAATGCTCTGCTCGTGAGAATATAGGCATATTATCAAAAATCATAATTCCTTGTGTTCATGTTATTTGCTGTACGCATTATTCTTGCTACATATTTCGTAACAATACTTCATTCCAAATTCTTTACTCATCATTAGACAAGAAAAAAAAAAGGAAGAAAACAAGTAATTATTCCTTGGTTTTTTCCAGTAAACTTATACAAGTAAGGAGTTCATAGGCTAAACATTCTTCCAATGGTAAGTCCATTGAAAGCTATGAACTGAAAGACAAATCAGATGTATTGTCTGAACAAAAAGAAGGCAGAAGAAAGTGGAGCAGAAGTATTATCTGAATTTTTCTATAAAAAATGTTAGTACACAAGTATGTTTGTCCATGATCATGTACAAAGTTTATCTTTTCTATATTACTAGTTGAGAATGTTCAGAAAAGACACTCTAGCTTTGATCATCCGCCTAAAGAGGCCTTCAATGCCTTCCTCAAGATCTTGGAGGCAGGATTCGAAGCTTTTCAATTGGATTTTTGCATCTTCAACTTGGAAGTTGTCAGATTTGCTCGCTTTGCAGCTGATAAGAGATTCTAAAGCAGCATCCGCTTGCGCAAATGCATTATCTTCCTCGAGAGAAGCTACTCTTTTAAGATGCATCAGCCTGAGCAACAACCAGCTGCTTGCTCTGGATTGTGGCTTTGATAAAGAAATGAAGGACAGCAAAAATTCCAACACGACAAGAGTGGTTTCTTCAACATCTCTTAACATACTAATTATGTTGGCAATCTCGGGAACTTCTTCAACTGAAGTGAAGGTGCAGTTGCTTACCATGCCCTTCAAATTCTTTAAAGTTTTATGGATTGCCTTCTTCACTACTTTCCTATCACTGATGTATTTCTTGATCTCCGAGTCTAGTCCTCCCTGTCTTCTACGAATAACTGATTGAAGTCCAATAATGGACTCTTTCGTTTGTGACAGTGCATCCTTCGCAGTGTTGCACACATCCAAAATCCTTAGAGATCCATCTAAAAACCCATCAATATATTTCTTTTGGCGTTCCTGCATCAAGACTTTCTTGGTAGCAGGCAATAGTAGCAGGTCATCAACAGAATCGTACAAATCTTGTAAGCCACTTAGTTTCTGGCCTATTGATGTTGATGTGGAAGTGGCCTGTGAATCCTTTATTCTGCACATATGCTCATCAAGTTGCGAAATGACAGGATGTGGCCGAGAAGGCAAGCTGTTGGAGCGAGCGTGGAGATGAATCTTGGGGGCAGCCATTTTTCTTTGTTAGAGAATAGAGAGAAGTGATTGAACTTTTCAATTTTGATGATGTGAATTGCTTTGCTCCATCGGCCGATAGGCATCATATATATGAGGGTGAAGGAGACAAATGGAATCTCATCCTCATCACATACTAACAAGTGATAGCATGTTTCCCGATTAGATTAATGCACAATGTCAGCAATGTTTGTGCCATGTCCCACGTCCACCAGTTTCTCCAAATCACTAAAGGTTCCATGCTCTTTTTGCATCTTTTTGCAACATGTAGGTGGTGTTGATCCTAGTTCTTTAGTATGACAATAATTGTGAGAACATGCAAGTTTATGTATATTATCACCATGAACCTTCTTAATAGAGACAACAAGCATCTTATCTCCTTGAAATAATGCATTCTCAATGATGTATATGCCGTGTATCTTCCCTACCAGCTATCCAACTCACCCTCAAAGTTATATACACTATCTTACATCATCATTTCCGCTGCACGAGTGGCTTCAACCAATAATCTACTCCTTGTTATGCCAATTAGTTACATTGTAGATCATGAATTATAAGTTTTCACTTTATTAAATTAAAATGTTGAATAATAAGAAAGCAAGGTCCGCATACATGGCTTCGCCGTGTCTGGTCCAATACGAAAATGTAGTGCGTGTAACAGAAATTCAATTGTTAATAGCATGAAAAGGTACCACGTGAATGACAACGAAAACTGACAATCTTTAATCAAGTCGGTCTGCTAAAAGAGTACAAAACTAAGATCTGCAATAACAAGTCCAAGAAATTGCTTCTACTGAGCATATATCTGAAAAAAGTTGTCTAGTTATCTCAAGGATTAAGTTTTAAAATTCTCTAGTAATTGAATAACCCCAGTTTGGAACTTACACGAGCAGAATTATCATGACACCAGCTGAGGCTTCGAACCTTTAACAGAATTGTCGTTTTCTCGACAAGGTAATCATAGACGAAGTTGAAGTCTTGAGGCTAGATAGATCCTGAGATTCTGCAGAATGTAATGGTCGTTCCTTGCTTCATCTTTGCAGAGCGACAACTGTACTAATTGTACTAGGCAATTAACTCCCTTTATTTGTGCTCAATTGAATCTCAAGTTGTACCAATATTGTATCTCAATTGTATTTCAAGTATACCAATATTGTATCTCAATTATAACTCTCTTTTTCTTCAATTTCCAAAAACAATCTATAGTAATTAGATAAAAATTTTATTAACAATTTCTTTTTGGAACATTTTGAGTAAACCAATATTTTATGCTTCAAATTGCATTGGACATTTACAATTGAAGAATGGACAAGTTGTTCAATATTAATAAGTTATTTTTTCATACGAAATTGACCTATGTTGATATGAACTATATTCATCAATGTTGCATTTATTAAACAGATGATATTAACGGGATAAGAAATTGGAAGTCTAGTATCTCAAATGTGTAGATCAATTTTACTTTTCAGGTGAATTGTGAAGTGGTAATCAACTTATTAGCTAGTAAAAAGAAAGTTATCAATGAATGAAATGAGGCTTAATTTGAGCAAACGTTGTATGAATTTGGTATTGTATGAGTTCTATACATGAATATTGTTGGTATATTAAAAACAATAGGATATAGCATGTAACATCCCATCACTGATGGGAAGGGTAAAATAGTAAATTGGGCCTCTATATATATATGAATGGAAATTTTTGTATATGCACATGCCGGTACATGCATTCATGACACTTCCCGCCATATGTGTTTAAAATTGTGTTTATTGTGCAAAATATGATTTTGTGCTTAAAAATTTAATTGGAGTGAACCTTTGTGTGTTTTGCATTTTGGATAAATTTTATAAATTTTTCTGAAAATTTTCGGGAAAATTTCTGGACCAAAAAAATTGTCAAGTGGCAGGCGGATTGGTTTCTGGTATTGGAAATGACTCTCCAATGGCACTGAAAATTTAGACAAATGATGGTAGGATTTATTAATGTAAGTCATTGGAATTTTGGGGAAAAATTGGACTAGAAATTGAATTGTTTTTGGAAAGAAATTAAGTGAGGGCTTAAGAGTGT
>JANSVA010438653.1:0-18078 GCA_025504915.1 Erythroxylum reticulatum | reverse complement strand
ACAAATCAGTTGTAAGGTAGCTTGAGCCGGAAATCAAGTGGTGTTGTAAGAGTTCACACTGAACTAAAAAGTGTATAGTAAAGTTGTTTGCCAAATCCTAAATGGGAGCTTAGGTAAAGGACGTAGGTCTTAGCACCGAACCTCTATAAAAATAGTGTTTGTTTTTCTTCTCTATTCTTAGCATTTAAATTTGTTTAAATTATTTTGTGTGTATTAAGTTCTGATTTTATAAAAAGGTTTAAAGATCTATTCAACCCCCCTTCTAGATCGTTTACACAAACTTCTCATAACTATCTTTTGTCATCAAGTTATTGCATTTGAAGATATATAATAAATGGAGTAACAAGTCTTTTGGCATGTTAATCGACTTACTTAATGATGCATTACCTGTTGGACAGAAATTGCTGAAATCTTCTATGATGCAAAGAAATTGTTAAGGGACTTTGGATTAAGATATATTTTAAATCATACATGTAAGTATGATTGTGTTCTATTTTGGAAGGCAACTAAATATGTTTAGGAGTGTCCGATTTATGGTACATCAAGGTGGCAAGTAGACGATGGGTGAGCAAAAAAGATACTGAATAAAATACTTCGATACTTTCCTTTTAAACTAAGACTACAAAGGCTTTATATCACAAAAAATAGTAATGGATATAAGGTGGCATAAAGAGAAACTGATTGATGCCAGGATTGTCGTAATGTTCAACTTGGATTGGCTTCAGATGGATTTAATCCTTTCGGTAATATGAGTACTTCATACAGCATATAGTTGGTAATCCTAGTGCTATATAATTTACCTCCATGGAAGTGTATGAAAGAGCCTTTTATGTTATTGTCTTTGCTTATTCCAGATCCTACTGCTCCTGGTAAGGATATCGATGTCTGCATGCAACCATTAATTGATGAATTAAATAATCTATGGGAATTTGGTATACAAACTTTTGATGTTATTCAAACTGAAACTTTTAGAAAGCATGCCGCTGTTTTGTGGACTATAAATGATTTCCCAGCTTATGAGAATTTGTCTGGGTAGAGCACTAAAGGGTATATGGGTTATCCTGTGTGTAATTATTAAACTTATTCAATAAGGCTACGAAGTAAAATATGTTATACATGTTATCGTCATTATTTGGAACATAGACATAGATGGAAAAGAAGTAAATTGTTTAATGGCAAAGTAGAATTGGGTAAAGCTCCATACACTTGTCTAGTTATGGTATTGTTTACCAGTTATCACATTTGGGTGACATTACATTTGGGAAACACCCAAGTAATAGAAAGCGAAAAAGAAATGATGTTGAACTCAATTGGACAAAAAAACATTTTTTAAATTTGGCATATTGGAAGGAATTACTATTGAGGCATAATCTTGATGTGATACATATTGAGAAAAATATTTATGAGAATATTTTAGGAACTATGATGGGAATTGATGGGAAATAGACAGACATAATTAAGGCTATACTTAATTTGGAAGATATGAATATTAGAAAAGACTTGCATTTGAAAAGAAGAGATGATGGGTCATACATTATTGCCCCTACTTGTTACAATATGTCAAAGAGGGAGAAACAATATTTCTGTTAGTTTCTCCAATTAGTCAAATTTTTGATGGGTATGCATCAAATATCGGCCATTGTATGAATGTTAAAGAGGGAAAAATATCAGGGTTGAAAAGCCATAATTTTCATATATTTTTGCAAAGATTACTTCCTGTTAGAATACGTGGATGTTTGCCGAAGGATGTGTCTATAACTTTGGGTAAATTGGGAGAGCTTTTTAAGCAATTATGTTGCAAGACACTTAAAGTTGAAAAGCTTGACATAATTTAAAAAGACATAGCTTTGATTCTATGTAAGCTTTAACTAGTATTCCCCCCATTGCTTTTTGATGTTATCGTTCATTTGGAAATTCACTTACCATATGAATCAAAACTCTATGGACCGGTTCAATTTCGATGGATATTACCGATTGAAAAGTAATTCATATTAAGTTTTAGTTTTCTCAAAGTTATTTGTTAGTAACAATTTTTTAACATTTTATATTTTGTTTAGGTTTTTAGCTCTCTTAAGCATTATATATGTAATAAAGCTCGGCTTGAAGGTTCTGTTGCGAAGGATTATATAGAAAATGAATACTTGACATTTTGTTCAATGTAATTAAGTGATGTGGAGACAATATTTAGTAGATCAAAATGTAACTTTGATTTTGATGAAAAGGGTGGCTTGTCAACTTTCTCCGGAAAAATTAGGCCACTTGGTGTGGGTAAATATGTGGAGTTAACTAATGATGAATTCCAAATAGTCCACTGGTATCTTTTGAACAATTGTAAGAAAGTCTATATATATATGGAGTATGTATATTCCTTTTAATTTAAACAATCATATTAGAATTTTGTTCGTTGAATCTCATTTCCTTACTATCATTTACTTTTTTAAATAGAGAGCACAAAGAGTACATTCGCAGTAAAGGGATTATTAACGTTGAAGAAAGACATAAGTTAAAGTTTGCATCATCGTTTAGAAATCGAGTAAGTTACATATTAATTACATAATATGAACATATGACAGTTTATATGTTAAAATAACTTCCAATTTCATTTTGTCATACAGATGATACGCTTACATAACTGTAAACAGCAACAACATTATATAGTTTGGGATGTAAGCCTCATATTTGTAGGAAAAATATTTAGGTTTCATTGTTAATGGGGTAAGATTTCACATACAAGATTGAGATAGTCAACTTAGAAGCCAAAATTGTGGGGTTATTATTGAGGGAAGTCATGAAGACAAATTTATTGACTTCTATGATGTCATCTCTAAAATATTAAAGTTGTACTGCATCAAGGATAAGAATGTTGTTATATTTAAGTGAAAATGGTTTAATCTTACTAACATGAAAGTGAACGGGAATATTATTAGCATCAATGTTAGTAAGGCATGGTATGATAATGATCCTTTTATCCTTACAAGTCAAGTTAAGCAAGTTTTCTACCTCAATGATACTGTATTAGGTAGCAATTGGAAGGTTGTTTAAAAGTTTCAACATTAAAATGTCTTCGATTTTTGTGAAATGGACAATGGTTAATCCAATTCAATGAGGATGCAGATGAAGTTTATCAAGAGATTGGATTAGAGTTCAATAATAAATCCATTCAAATAGAAGATGCAGCTATATCATCATTCCATAAGAGAGATGTTGATTCGAACATAGTACAACTAGATGAAGTCCAAGCTAATTTTTTAAATCAAACAGATGAAGTCTATAATCAGAATGAATTAAATGACAATGATGATACTTTGGCTAAATATATTAGTAATGAAGAATCCAATCATAATGTAATTAATGATGATGATTTTCAAAAATCTTAATCATGATGAGTTAATGTAAATAAATTATTTATATTGTTTGAATTGCTCTCATTCATATTTGAGTTATATTGTTGATGTTTTGCTTATGTTTATTTATGATGAATCAATGCATATTGTTGATGTTTCACTTATGTTTTATAAGGAATGTTGGTGTTTGATTTATGTTTATGCTAAATGTTTAGTTTTTACTTATGTTTGATTTATATTCATCTGGAATGTTGATGTTTGAGTAAAGATAATGCGTTATGTTGTTATTTCATTTATACATATTCAATATAATAGGACCTGGTAGAAACAAGAGAAAGAGGGTGGCAACTACTAAAGATGTTCCTCCCCACAATAACCGAATCAATCTAACCCTATTGATGAAGGTAGTCAGCAACAACCTATATCTACCTCAACTAATGTTAAGGGATCTTAAGGTATGTTATTGTTAACCACCTATATTTATAATTATGATCAAATATATATTTACATATTTAGTATGTTTTCTTATCATTATTCTTTTGTTTTAAGGTTCCAATACTGGCATAAGAAGAAAAAAAAGGTTGAGATATCACTAAAGGATTTGAGTTGCAACGCATGAATGTTGCAATAAACATCAAGTTTTCTATACATATTGACCTTATGCAACATCGTCCTATTGATAAGATCCAATTAGCAAAATTGTCCAGTAAGTTGGAAGTCATTGTTAGGAATGAATTGCCATACCTTCAAAATACCAAGTAGTTGAAGGAAGACGACATGCTATATAATGCTTTGAAGAAAGTTTTGATAATTTTTTAATTCATTTTATTGTATGCATTACGGTTTTACTTATTTAAAAAGTAAGTTAACTTATATGTGTTGTTCACATATTAAGCTCAATATCATCGATATCAAAAACCTTGAAGTTTCAAGCTGTGTTAGTTCGCTGTTGAAACAAAAGGCAAAGGATCATTGCTATTGACTTCATAAATGCTACAAGCCTTTTCCTTTAGATAAGGAGTCAAGGAGACATGTTTCAGAATGAGTTACTCCACAAAATTGGAGTAAAATGTGTGATTATTGGGCCTCTGCGAAGGTTCAGGTTTGTCTTCCTTCTCTTTATATTTGCTTCCATTAATTTTGTTTTTGCATTTAATGACCATTTCTTCTCTTTATTTAGGAAAAGCATGAGAAAGCCAAGGCTAACAGAGCAAAAAAGGAAAACTCCTCACAACACCGACTCGAAATCATTTGTTGTTGTATGATAATAATTTGTAGGTACAATGTTTACAAGTTATTTTTCTATTCGTTAATACAATGTAGGTGTAATATTTACAAGTTATTATTCTATTAGTTAATACAATATAATCTATTGTGTTCCATTTTTTTATTCATATAACATAGTCAGACTCAACTATATGGACAAAAGTGTGATAAGATCACACTCTACAAGTTGACACACTACAAGGAAGGTGAAGACTGGATGTCTAAAAAGGCGTAAATTAATTATGTAAGTATAAAATTTTTAATTTTAGAGTTTAATTATTTATGTAATAAAAAGTCATAATATTTGAATTACATCTCGATTTTGTGTTTTAAATTGTAAGACAAGATGCATGAGTTGTTGCAGAGACATTGTTTGACAAGAATGAGCCTGATGTGGATGACATTTGCAACAATGTCCTTAGTATAAGATTAGGGTATATCAAAGGTCTTAGGCATGGACCTAAGCCAGTTAATTCATCATAGTCATAACTAGCATATGCAGCGACACTTTAGGAGGAGAATTGGTCTCTCAAGGCTCAGTTACAATGTAATGAAAAAAATTTAGATCTTACTCAAGAAAAATTACAACGTAATGAACAAAAACTAGATCGTACTGAAAGTGAGTTGACCAAGCTAAAAAAGATGGTCAAACAAATACTTAGGTCATAATATGCTAGTAGTAGTGACAATAAGGAGTCTTAGTTTGTCGAAAAAAAATTTTCTTCAATTTTGTAATTAACATTTAGTTACATGTTTTTGTATAAAATACATTTCAGTTTAATAATGAAATATTTTTATTTTATTTTAATTTATTATTAATTACATGTTTTTGTATAAAATACATTTCATTTTGATTATCAAATATTTTTATTTTTATTTAATTTATTATTATTTAAACAATATGTCATCAACAATAATTACAAAATGTGACTAAATTATAATTCAAACCATGTTAAAAACAATAACATGACTAAAAATGTTGTTAATAATTATAATTAAATATCAAATTGGTAAAAGGGAGGTAAATTAAAAATAAATATTTGTTACTAAAAGTTTTTAACTAAAAATATAAAATCATCACTAAATCTTTTTACCTACACTTTCTAGAATGTCTCTAATAACATTTAGCAATGCTTTAATTTCTGTAGCTAAGTATATTTTGCTACGAAAATAAATTGTCAGTAATCATTATTATCTACGCCTAAGTTAACGAAGCTAATTACCTTTACCTACCAAAATTAAACATGACAATAAGTGATTGGAGACTATTTCTCCTCTTGTCGCACAAATAATTTTTTACTACTGGGCTTTTATGACCATTTGTTCGACGAATTTTTTGGTTGCTAAATAATTTTTGTAACAATTTTTTTCAGTGACGTTATATTTTGTCACCAATACCCTTCTTTGTTTTAGTGATAGGATTTGGAGACATAACACAATTTAGAAACACCATAAGAAAATACTATTTTGGAGGGGATGAACAGATACATAATTGATAGGGCTAAGTACTTGTATGAATATAGGGCTCCTTAAGATTTTTTTAGTGGAAGTAGTGAGCATTTTATGTAGCATATCACTTAGACATCACTAGATATTATAGTGAAAGAGGGAGTGTGGATAGGAAATAAGGTTGAGTTTTTGGAATTGAAACTTTATGTATCCTATATATATATATTCATGTTTTAAGTGATGAGAGATTTAATCTTGATTTCAAGAAGAAGAAATGTATTTAATTAAGTATTATAAAGGTGACAGAGGATATAAGTTTTGAGATACAAAATAAAAAAATATGGTGATTAGTAGAGATAGGAGTTAATTACATCGAGACAGGCTTTGTTAAAAGGATTCAAATGTAGTTGATATATTGATAAAGTAGACTAATACGAAGAATTTCAAGTGTTGTTTGAACTTGATTAATGTCTCAAAATATTAGATGAAGAGTATGTTCATTAATGTGATCTGATGCATTGGATGCACTTCACTTCTTTCTTTATGTAAATTATTTTCCTTCTATCATATCATGTATTCTTGGAATGTCGATTTGGTTGTCTTTCTTTTGTTGAAATTTGATTTCTAAAAAAGTTTTGAAATCTTCCATTTTAGCCAAATTATACATGCTTTAGTTTTCGATCCAACGATTTCATGATATTTCTTTTCTAGAATATAGAGGTAAAAATGCTGATTGAAACATAGGGATATTAATGTGGCAAAGGACTTCTTAGAAAAAAAAGGCATTATTTGGAATATAGGTGTGTCAGGTTATACAAACAAAAAAATAAAATACATGACATAGGACATAAATGTATCAAAACTTATGTCTATGTATACAAATAAGAAGTGAATTATATAACTTGGAACATGGGTGCATTTGCACCACCATAATTTATTTTAGAAAGGAATAATGAAATATACTACTTAGAACATGAAACTTATTTTAAAAAGTGTTTTAGTTTATTTTAGACTGTAAGAAGTTTCTAAAACTTATTAAATTCGTGTTTATATTAGGATATTTGATGTTATTTCTCGACAATTTGTTACCAAATTAAGAATCAGAGCTTCCATTTCACCTTTTCTCTTTCTCTTCTAAAGTCTACATCTTGTTTCTTTATTTAAGGTCTTGATAGGTCTTTCATATAAATTTTGCCTAATATATATAGTATGAACACTTTCTTAACTTTAAGAAACAATGGTTGAATTACATAAGTAAGTTTTATGCTTATCCAATCAACCATAATTTGGACAATTCTCCTAAGGCACCATTTGATATGAGTGTTGCATTATGGTGGGGTGAATAAAGGAGTCGATGCATAAAACACCATTAAAATAAACGACCCTAATATTTTTTATTGGAAATGTATGTTTTAATTTAGAATTGATAAAACAATCGACCCTAAAGATCTTACATATCTCTATTAAGAAGTCACTGGCATCTCTCTTAATCTCTCTAGAGTCTTCATATTGTCCTATATATACAAATAATATTTTATTGTACTTCTTTTCCATAGTATTCTAGAATAATATCTAAAATATTAATAAAAGCCTTAAATTCAGTTGTTAACTGACTTAAGGTGTCTATAAATGGAGCATAAGTGTGTTTATGAATAATGTGTGAGTGTGTGAGTAGCATTAATGAGTGAAGGTGAGGAGTGCAAAGTGAGGTGTGTGCTATAAATGAGTGGAGAGCTTGCGTTAATGTTGTTTATAAAGTATTACAATTAATATATTGTATTTTTAGTTTCTTTTCAATTGAGTCCTCCACACATTCCGAGAAAAGCAACAAGTGGTATCAGAGCCACGTTGGTGTACGACCAAACCATACTGTTAAGTTGTCAGAAATTATTCTACGAGGAGTCTATGACCAAATTAACTTAGTTAAGTGCTAGACATTACCAAGTTATAATGGCAGATATTGCGAGTTCAGCAAGTACTATTGAAAAGTTTAATAACTCTAATTATAACAATTGGAGCTTGTTAATGCAATATTACTTGCTTGGATAATACTTAAGGAGTGTTACCACACCACCCACAGTTGTAGAAGAATTAAATAAATTGAAGATTAAAGTTGGAAAGGCTATGTATGTACTATTTGTGACAATTGATGATGGCTTGCTTCACCGCATCAAAGATGTAAAAACACCTCAAGAGATATGGGACAACCTAACAACACAGTTCACCAGGGCGAATGATGCAAAGTTTCAACGGTTAGAAAATGAGCTCTTATCAATCGAGCAAAATGAGCTCTTATCAATCGTGCAACAAAATATGTTGGTAAGTGAATATTTCTCAAAAGTTAAATCTCTTTGTGAAGAAACTTCAAATTTAGATCCTCAAAATGCAATTATGGAGACTAGAATTAGGGGAATCATTATTCATGGCTTACAGCCAGAATGTAATGCTATTGTCATTGTAACTCGTGGTTGGGCAAAATAACTAACCCTTATAGAGTTGGATAATATTCTTGTCAATTGAGAGACCTTAGATAACCAAATGTATAAATTCTCATTAAAGGATGAGGAGAAAGCCCTGTTAAGTAAACAAAGGGCATATAAAGGAAAAAAATTTTGTTACGAGATGTGGTGATGATAATCTAAGTAAGTCACTGGATGGTCAATGAAAAAACGAAGAGAGAAGATGTTCTCAACAAAGATGAGCTCAGTAGGTTTGAAATAATGAAGAAAAAAAGTACCAGTGCCAAAATAACCAATTCTACAATTGTGGTAAGAGAGGACACTTCACCAGGGACTATCAATTCAAAAAATTTGAAGGCAATGCTGCAATCTCTACCTAGAATGATAACAGTCATAAAAGAAGAATGGTATCTTCAAGCATTTGTAGTAGTAGATGAGAATGTAGAGAATGTACCATCTTGCATGGATGAGCAAATGGATGAATTTGCATAAGTAAAGATTAAGGATAAGCTCATCAACTACAATGACGATCGGATTGTTGATTCTAGGTGCTCTAACCATATGATAGGAGATAAAGACAAACTAATCAATAAAGACAAACTAATCAATCTAGCATAATATAATGGAAGACAGGTCACTGTCACGTCAAATAATTTTAGGCTGCCAATCACTCACATCGGCCAGACCACAATAGCTCCTCGATATAATCCTCACAAGGTGGAGTTGAGCAATGTCAACCATTTTCCAAGTGTGAAGAAAATTTTACTTTTTATTTCACAAATCACATCTTCCAAAAATTCTATAGTGCTCGGTCTAAAAGATGTTAAGGTGTATTGAAGTTTAAAGCCAACAAGTACACCTATCATGGAAAGGCAATGCTTGGAGTCTGTCTATATTTTGTTTGCACAAATGGAATATGTAAATAAGAAAAGGAAAAATGAGACACCTGATATGTGGCATGCAAGGCTTAGTCATGAGAGTTATCATAAGCTGAAGGAAATAATGAAGAAGTCCTTACTTAAAGGTCTTCCTCAACTAGATGTTCATGATGATGCAATATGTGTTAGATGCCAATATGGAAAAGCACATCAACTCCCTTATGAAGAATCAACATATAAAGCTAAGATGTTTTTGTTATAGAAGTGCTCTAAAGGCAATCGTCTTTAACACTTATTCTACATATCTTTATGATTAATAAAAGACACTTTCATTAATTTGATGTTCATGTTCTTTATAAATTGATAATGAACTTAAATCGAATTAATGAAGTCCTTGACACATTACTTAGCATGAAGGAAATCATGATGAGATCACGATAATGAGATTCCTATCATGTGTAATTATGTTAGTATCAAAATTATCCCTAGTTATAGGATTAAAAAGACAGGACATTATTAATCCAGACAGACTAGCACATGTTATACTCCTTGATTGGATTAAGTAATGGATCTCATAAGTTGTAAGCATGAGTTTTTTAGAGTTAACACATAGATGCTTACTAAGAGTAGTAAGTACATTAGATGACCTTCCATAAGACAATCATGTGGATAATTTATTCTAGTGTCAATGATAGTCTCATTATAGGAATGGTGCAAATATCCTTAGGTTATGTTTGGTTGGATGTAAAGCTTTTAGTGCAATTAAATGTAATAAAATGTAATAGAATGATTTATAATGAAATGGAGCGTAAATGGATGTAATATTAGAAAATTGTTGTTTATGAGGGATGGAAGGTTCATCAGGTAATTGTTTGAACGAAGGGTTTATAATGTAATATAGTGTAAAGTTGTTTATCATTTTACATTCCATCCCAAACCCCCCAAATCGGAGGTTTTTTATTTTTACTGTTTATGATGGAATGGGATGTCATATGAAATCCTCTTCCTTTATCCCATTCCATTATAAAACTTCCTCCTGGATGTTGAAATAATATTACATTCCATTCCATTCCATTTAAAACCCCTAACGAAACCTAACCTCAGAGGTTGCTCATAAGGTGGTAATTGGGTATAGTTTAAGATATTTGAAGGTAATTGCAATAAAAGATTCACCACTCCTAATAGAAGGAGATGATACCCACGACCTCTTATTAGGGTTATTACTCAGGAATCTTCGGTTAGAGTGGAAATGTCATGAACATAGTCTTTAGTGACATACGCAATTGAGTAATAAGCCTTGGGGTTAAGAACTAATATTACTTGGGCTAGATGTGATGTAGTCAGTGTAGTGGGAGTTGACATTTTAACCATCCTCCAAATCAAGAGGGGTATAGATGGTGAAAGAAAAAATTGCACGGGAACATTGTCTAAGGAAGGGTTCGTAGTTAAACTATTGGCTTTTTGGTCAATTGGGGGTCATAAATTATTGTTAGATACCGTTCATGACTTGCTTGAATTAAGTGTTAATTTAAGTGGCCAACATAACCGAAAACCTAATAGGTCACACACATTAGAGATGTGAAGAATGAGTAAAATGGGATTGGATAGTGGTCCAAGATATGGGAGAATGTTTTAGGATTGTATCATGATATGATCTTGGTAAGAAACATTGTAAAGAAATGAAAGAAAGCAAATTTTGCATAGCTGCCTGCTTGGAAAGTTTCCAGATTTCCAGCAAACATTTCAAGACAAATAAAGTGGCATTTATGGCCACTTAATTCCCATTATTCCTCCATTCATGATGGGGATTAGAGGAGTCCAATTGTAAGAAACTCACTGATTTTCGTGCATATTATCGTAAGAAAACCAGTGAGAAATGTGAAGAGTTGATCTTACACGCACTTATTCTCTGAACTATTCTCTTAAGAATATACATCAAAGCTAGCACCTTATCTGTGTTCCAACCATTCTTCCTAATAGGTTTCAAACTTTTCTATTCATGTGGATATCATCAGAGATGTCCTCCTTTGTTCTTTTTGGTTTATGACAACCCAGAGGGGTGAAGATAACGAAGAACAAAGGAGTTAGTAAGGTACACATCTTAAGTTCTTTTTTTTTTACTACATCTAATGGCACATGTTTGATTCTATATTTTGTAGGTTTTGTTTTATTTTCCATTATGTATGTTCTGATTTTTGATACATGTGATGAATAATCAAAACTCTACAGTGGTATCAGAGCCATCTTGTGCTTATTAGATGTAGTTTCTATTACATGTGCAATAGGATTGTATGGCTGTGACAATTGTGGGTCTGTTCTTAGAAATTTGAAATTAAATTATAAAAAATTATTTTCATGATTTTCTTTCACTGACCTGCTAATGACATGCTTTTATATGGTTTTAGTGATTAAAAATTGATTTCAATGTGATTGAAATATTTATTGTTGAATTTCTAACAATATGTTGGAAAATTGTTTCCTACCGAACACAAGTTGACGGTTGGCTAAACTGATGAGGTTTAACATGTTTTTTCATGGAATTGGATTCTGAAAATTTTATATAAACATATTTAGAATGGTTTACTCCTCTGGAATTTTTCCAGAATGTATTACAAAATTTTATTAAATTTTCAAATAATAATCAGATTTGGTATGTTTTGAAGAAATTGATGGATCTATTTTGTTTGTTAATTTTGTATGTTTATGTTTTGGTTCCAAAACCTTAACAAATATTTTATATGATAAAAATATGTTATTTTGATTAATTAAGCATTCCAAATTGATTTTTCTCAAACTGATATTTCCAAAAAAACTTTTAGATGTCAAATTTGTCATTTTTATCATCTCAATGATGTTTTAGTTATCTTGATAATTTGTTGGGCGATTCCAAAATTATTTTGTTGAACTTGAAATGACCTAGAAATGCATGGAATGATGATTTGATGTTTTAAAAATTTTGGAAATTAATTTTGATTTAATTTAAGTAGAGTTTTATTTTCTAGTAAGACTAGAAATTGGCATGAGATGTACATGCATCAAGAGTTGATAGCCTAATATGTGTGCACACATTAAAAATTGATAGCACTAGATTTGATAGTTGCTTAATAAATGCAATTGGTATGACTGGTACCTATCGATTGACCTAAGGTGGCTTGTTGGGCAAACCCAAGGTCATTCCTAGAGATATTAGATATCAACCTACTAGGAGAAGTTCTATACAATTTCTATCGGACTTATATTGAGGGTTATCGATTGGTGGGGAAATAGTGGGGGCCATAATGTGTGTTAGTAAAGTCCTAATTGACATGCATTTACGTACAATTTAACATCTTTTCTCTCTTTAACATTAGGTTACAAAAATCGACACCATGACCACTAGTGTAAACCTATGCTACTTATGGCATCTAATAAGTTAATTGGACCCAACTTCCTAGAGTAGCTTAGGAACCTGAGAATAGTTATCTAGTCAAAGAAACTAGGCTACGTATTAGAAGAACCACTTCCTGATCCCCCCTGTTGCTAATGTTTCTGATAGTGATTATTGATGATTTTGAGATGGCTACTTGCATAATGTCAGTCACTATGTCATTGGAATTGCAAAAACAGTATGAGATTATGGATGCTCATATCATAGTCTATCATCTAATGGAATTGTTTGATAAGCAAGCTAGATTCGAAAGGTTCGAGACCTCGAGGTTGCACTTTTACTCGAAGATGGCTAAGGGGATATCTCCAATGCAATATATATTGAATATGAATGGCTATATTGAGAGGTTGGCCTCCGTAGGTTTCCTGACAGATCATAAATCAAGTATAGACTTAATTCTGATTGGTTTGCTTGATAGTTAATCACATTTTGTGCTTATTTATAAGATGAACCAGATATCCACCTTAATTCCTAAATTGATCAACTTGCTCAAAACAGTTGAGCCATTTTTCAGGAAGGACAATAAAGTTGTGATGCTGGTGGACACTTTTGGCTCGAGGAGGAAGAACAAAAAGAAGAAGAAGTCCACAATCCCTAGTGAGCTTGTATTAGAATTGGATTATTGTTTTTATATACTTGTATAAACTAAGAATATTATTTCAATTTTTAGTCTTAATAAAGCTAGTTTCCATTTAAATTTTAGTAATAATAGTTGTTTTATTAGTATGAATGGAATGCTTTATGCTATGGGTACATTATGCAATGCGATATACATATTAGATATGCCCAATCTAGGTTTAAACATTAATAACAATAAAAGACAAAAACGAGATAATGTGAAATCATCGTACTTATGGCATTATCACGTTGGCCATATAAGTGAGAGATGCATGACTAAACTACATATGTGTTGTAGTTTAGGGTCATTTGATTTTGACTCATGTGACACATGTAAATCTTACTTATTAGGCAAAATGACAAAGTTACCCTTTAAAAGAAAGGGTTAACAAACTATTGGGCTATTGGACTTAATACATTCAGATGTATGTGGTCCGATGTCCATACATGCCAAATGTGGTTTCATACACTTCATTACCTTTATCGATGATTATTCACGATATGGGTAGGTGTAACTTGTGAGATACAAATATGAGGTTTTTGAAAAGTTCAAAGAATTCATAAATGAAGTAGAGAAATAGTTGGGTAGAAGTATTAAAACACTTCGATCAGATCGAGGCGGTGAATACTTAAGCAAAGAGTTTCTAAATTAGCTCATAGACAATGGGATAGTATCTTAGTGGACTACACCTTATAAGTCGCAATATAATGGTATGCCAGAAAAGAGAAACCGAACCATATTGGAGATGGTGAGGTCAATGATGAGCTTAGTAAATCTGCCAAAATCCTTTTGGGGATATGCACTCGAGACTATTGTTTTTGCGTTAAACAGAGTTCCTTCAAATTCAGTTGATGTTACTCCATATGAGATGTGGACTAACAAGAAACCATATCTTTCTCATATTAAAGTTTGGGGTTGTCTGAATTATGTGAGGCAGATTCAATCAGATAAGCTGGAAGCTAAATCTAACAAGTGTTTATTTATAGGATATCCTAAAGAAACGATAGGATATCAGTTCTACAATATTTTGTAACAAAAGGTGTTTGTTTTAAAGCATGTTGCCTTTTTAGAGAAAGAGCTTCTTTTAAAAGAAGATAATGGGAGCAAAATTGAACTTGTAGAAGTTTAAGATACTTAAATAGACACAAATTAACTACCTAAACCCGAGATTGTTATTCATAATGATGAAACAATGGTTTAATCTTCAGACACCCAAGAAGTTCATAGGTTAAATAGGATACATCATGTTCTAGAAATATATGGATTTCTCATAAGTGAACATAAGCCATGAAATCCGAAATGAAGAAGTTATGAAGAGTTTAAAATATGACAAATGGCTTCAAGCCATGAAATCCGAAATGGATTCCATGTATGAAAACCAAGTATGGACTTTGGTTGACCTACCCAAAAGGATAAAACCTATAAGGTGCAAATGGGTTTTCAAAAAAAAACTGACATAGAAGGTAATGTAGTTACTTATAAAACTAGGATTATAGCTAAAGGTTATCGTTAAAGACAAGGAGTTGACTATGACAAAACATTTAGTCCGATAGTTATGCTTAAATCCATTAGGATACTCCTGGTTATTGCTATAGCTTTCCTTAAGGGAAACCTAACTGAGGATATGTACATGACATAACCTGGTGGTTTCATATCCAAAGATAGAGAAAAGGTATGCAAGCTTCAAAAATCCATTTATGGATTGAAGTAAGCATCCAGGAGTTAGAATATCCAATTTCATGAGAAAATCAATAAGTTTGGTTTCTCACAAAATCTAGATGAACCTTGTGTGTATAAGAAGGTTAGCAGGAGTGCAATCATACTCCTCATGTTGTATTTAGATAATATACTACTAATAGGAAACAATGTCTCATCTTTATAATTAGTCAAGATTCAGTTGTCTAAGAATTTCCCCATAAAAGACCTTGGAGAAGCAACTTACATTTTGGGGATAAGAATCTATAAACATAGAGCTAAAAAGTTGCTTAATCTTTCTCAGTCTACATACATAGACAAGATGCTAAAAAGGTTTAGCATAGAGCAGTGCTAGTGAGGTTATGTTCCCATGATGCATGGGATTACACTTTCGAAATCTATGTGTCCAAAGACATAAGATAAGAGGACTCATATGAATTTGATCCCTTGCACTTCGGCTATAAGATTAAACATGTGTGTTATTTTATCTATGAGATTTGATGTATCATATGCTCTAAGTGTTACAAGCAAATACCAATCAGATCCTGGTGAGGGTCATTTGATGGTTGTCAAAAATATCCTTAAATACTTGAGAAGAATTAAGGATGAATTATATGGAAAAGGAGATCTTGTTATAAGTGTGTATACAGATACTACTTCCAATCCAAAAGGGGTGACTCCATATCCCAATCAGGATATATTCTCACACTGAACGGCAGAGTAATCAGATGGAAGAGTTATAACTAAGAGAAAACTGTAGATTTAACAACTCAAGTAGAGTACATTGCTGCTTCAGAGCAAAGGAAGCAGTTTGGATCAATAAGGTCATCATGGAACTTGGAGTGGTTTAAAGCATTGTTGACCCAGTACATTTATATTGTGACAATAATGGTGCCATAGTGCAAGCAAAGGAACCAAGGTCTGATCAGAAATCCAAACATACACTCAGGCGATACCATTTGATTAGAAAAATAATTGGTAGAAATGACGTTGAGATAGAGAGGGTGCCCACTGATCAAAATATTGTTGATCCTTTGACAAAGGAGATATGATTCTTATGTACTTGCCTATGGTATTAGATACAAAGGCGATTGGCTTTAGTGCAAATGGGAGGATGTTAGAGAAGTTCTCTAAAGGCAATTGCCTTTAGCACTTATTGTACAAATCTTTATGATTAATAAAACACATTTTTGTTAAATTCATGTTCATGTTCTTTATAAATGGATAATGAGCTTAAATCTAATTAATGAAGTCCTTAATACATCACATAGCATGAAGGAAATCATGATGTGATCATGATAATGAGATTCCTATCATGTGTAATTATATTAGTATCTAAATTATCCCTAGTAATAGGATTAATGATGGAGAACCATGGGCATGTGAAAGACAAGAAGAGAAGCATCCATAGTGTGATTTGCCTCAAAGAAGCCTAGGACGTGACTTACATGGACATGAGCTTACAAAAGGAGGCCTAGGAGCTGAAATTGGATTAGATTTGAAGTCTGAATGTTCAAGGCAAGGGGATGAACGAAATTCTCATATCAAAGGCCCAACATTCAATTCTAATGTTCCTAAAGATCCACTTTAAGATGTTGGAGGTCCAATGACACGAGATAGGGTCAAAGTCATGAAGCAAGCATTGAATTGTTTAATCCAAGACCTTCAAGAGATAGAGCCCATGTTGATGAGTCAGATTTCATCTCATAAAGGTCCAAGAGGCATTGTTTTACTCCTTGAAGCCCAACATAAAGTGTCCAAAGGCCCAAATGGAGTCCAATTCGTAGAACTCACTTAAAATACCATGTGACAAGCATGGGCCACTTAAAAATAAGGATAAGGACATAATGTATAAGGTCCAACATGTTCAGATCATCTTTTAATTAGTTTCCTTTTTGTTTTCCTTGAAATAAGGTTATTTAGTCAACACCTATATAAGTTTCTTTTGTTTCCTTTTAGGGATTGATTTGTTTCCTTTTATTTACTTTTTTCTTTAGGACATTAAGTTAGGAAGTTTTTCATATAAATAGGCACCCTCTATGTACTTTGAAAGGGGATTTTTTTTTCATTTAGAAATAATATTGAGAGCTTTCTTGCTTTCTTTGTATTCTTTGAGAATACTTGAGTTATCAAAGAAGTGGTCTTCCTTTGTGGCGTCCTAAGGTTAGAGTTCTAAGCGACAAGTTCTCTTAGGGTTTTTTCCATTGACCAGCATTCTTGCTAAGGTTTTAAGAGACAAGTTCTCTTAGGGTTCTTTTCATCGACCAACATTCTTCTAACCTCCCATTTTCTCTTTATGTTTTGTTTCTATCTTTTCAATTTTGTTTCTTGTGATTCCATGTGTTTGCTTGATTCTATCTACTCCTGAGCATAGTTCCATCTTGTTGAAGGTTCTCTAGGACAAGTTCCTATTAGGTCTGCCATCATGTGGTATCAGAGCACTTTGGTTGATAGATTTCAAATAACTATCCTTTTGTTGGTTGTTTTTGTTATTCTTTTCTGTCCATTTTTCATCGACTGATTCATACACTTTTTGGTTGAGTTTTTGGTAGAATAATAGGTATTTCTTCAAGTTCAAAATCTCTTCTTTCTACTCGTTTTGGAATCATTCAAATCTAAGCTTTTTAAGCCAAGTTACACTAAGTCTAAACTGAGAGCATTCAGCTTCTAGAAAAAAAGTAGAAGTCAAAAAAAAGAAAAAAAAGAAGAAATTCGTCAAAAAAAGAAAAAGAAAATCGTCAAAAAAGGAAAAAAGAAATTCATCAAAAAAAGAGAAGAAAAAAGGAAGAAAATAATCAGAGTATGTGATGCAATTTTTTAGAGAAGTGGAGTCCATGTTTGCTACTTTCCTAATTGTAATCAAGTAAAGATAAAATCTTTCCTATTGCTTGAACTAGAATTGCAAGTACTTTCCTATCTTGTATTGCTTGGAACTTGCTTA
>JANSVA010438642.1:0-18079 GCA_025504915.1 Erythroxylum reticulatum | reverse complement strand
TATGCAAGATAAAAGAGATTCAACAAGATCGTAAATAGACATATATGAGACTTCATATATTTAAGCTCAAAGTTCTACATTAACAAATCCCAACAACATATTAAATACCCAGAACTTGATTAAACTCTAATCAAGAATGTTCAACTACAAATTACAAATCCTAAACCTAGGAGTTCATAAATTATAGCTAAACAGGGATTAAGGTACTCCCATTTTAAGCCCCTTGAACTCAATCCATTGCTACATCTTTAAAAGGAGAGTAGTGTCTAGCCACGCATAGCTCCAAGAGACTTCAAAACTAAGAACCCACTGGAGATAACCATGGTAGCAATCAACTGTGGAAAAATGGAAGAAAAATGGAGTAGAAGAGAGAACAAAGGTTTGCGTAGATGGAGAAGAAAAAGAGATGGTGTGTGTGTATAAAGTGTCTATCTAGTGTCGGCTCTCTTCTCTTGTTATTACTTAGCCTAAAATAGGTCTTTTTTATGAAAAGGGTTAATGGATCGGGTTACACAGTCGGTTAGTTTGCCAAAAATGGTATGGGTTTGCACCAATTCGAAAATCTTGCTGCAGTGAGAGGATGGGTTCACCTTGGGAAACTTTTCCCGAAAGGTTTATTAAATCAGCTTCATCTTTCGCCGCGACGCAAACATAATCTTTACAATGGCGAACTTTTCCCGAAAGGTCTCTTTAGTAAATCTTCAGACTTTGTCGTGGCAAAACATCCATGTCGCCGTGGTGAACTTTCCTATTGCCCTAGTTGACTCGTTGACTTGTCATCTTTGGCTTTCACTCCTTGACTCTACTTCTTGAATCTCTTACAATAAAAATGATAGTTTGTCGTATCAATTGTTATAGAAAATAACTTTAGTGCAATTACTAATTATTTACGACAATTTTACCCTTAAACTGTATAAATTAAAGACAAGCACTTAAGAGTTTAATTAAGCATAAAAATCTAAAAATAAGAGCCAAGAAGTATAATAAAACCATGAAATTGTCACCAATTGATATAAGAAACTTTGGTTTAATCACTAACCTCGACCATAACCAAAACCCTAACTGCATCGATCTTGACCGTGATCACATGATCTATTTGGGCATTTGCTAAATTTCCTGCCAAAGTTAGCCTGAAACTCACCATACCTGTTAATCCTAAACTCCTATCTATACTCTCCTTGTTCATCCTTCAGTAACTACTCAATCCGAATTAAAGCAACTTATAACTCAAGAATAACTATTCAGATTTGTAACAACCAACCTTGTCTTGATTTCAATATTCAGTCCATACTTAATCCACCTACATTTATCTTCCTTCACTAAGATCAGAGCAGTAGCATACCCCAATAGTTCATTGAATCATACCTTATACTCAACTACTATGAGTTTTCCCTATTTTAGATCAAGGAGTTCCTTCATCTTATTATCTAAATAGATCTTTGGCATGTAATTATCCTTAAAGACCTTCAAGAAGTCCCCTTTGTCAATCTACAAGGTCAGGGTAAGATACCTGGAACTTTCTTCCACCAGTGATAGGCTGGACATTAAAGTTAAGAGACTGTATAGTTGGACCTCTTATCTAGCTCATAGTCTATTTGAACAAATAATCTCTCTGTTCTCTCCAGTTAACCCTCTTGCTCGACACGATTTGTACCTCCATAAAAGTCTACAGGCCCTTACTTTCTAAATTTATCATACCTCCTTTCTCTCCTCTCAGGAACTCTCTGAGGCATTTGTTCATACTAGGTATAGGTGACTCCCTCTTAGCTTTTATTAACTCAAGATTAGTTGATTATGTGGCATGGTCTCCTATAATAGATGACCTATAACAAAGAATAATAATGATCATTATGTGGGTCTCTTTTTATATTCCATGTTGAAATGCTCGTATATGTCCCTAAGGATGCCAAACTATGCTTTGATACCCAAACTGTATCATATCACTCCCATAGAGCATAAGCCTGAACATACCAAAGGATATTTAGGAACATACTCTATGAAATTGGTACATTAGGACAATCAAACTAACTCATTAACGACATCAAACATATCATAATCATTTTAAATGTTTGTTTCTTCCCATTTCATTCACAAAAATAAAAGTCACACGTCATTACAATTCAGAATCCACACACATTACACAACATTTTGTTTTGAGTTTAATCTCAGTCCCAAAAATATAACATGGAATGGGATGTTAATATATAAGACTCTAACTAGACTCCTTAGATTTATCTGATCAGACCTTTGAGCCATTTTGATCCCTAAAAGGTAAATACGATACTTCTACCATATCACCTTAGTAGCTAAAACTCCATTTAACCTGAAAATCAACGTTGCAATTTTAATGAGGTTGTGAACTCAATGAGTGAACCATCATTGATGTATTCACCCAAGTCAGATCACAAAAACAAGTATATCAAAGTTTATCATACTTCCACAAGCATATCATATAAGCTAACATTGTATATCACTACACATTCTTTGTTAATTTCAATTGTAATTCACTATTTTAAAACAATTCAATAATTCATTTGAATTCAATATTTTTACAAATTTAGGGATGTATATACAAATGCACATGTGTTTCCATCTTCATTTTTATTTTGTTGTGAACAAATTTCTATCAACCCAATTTATTTTCCCATATCTGTTATAGATAATGAGATCATTTCTGGCTATATCCATTGTGGATATTGATTGAGTCTATATTATCTGAGCCTGAGTCTCTTTTTCATAATCCTAAGCTCAAAGCTCTTTTCTGCACATCGGTCACTCTGGTCAGAACTCCTTTATCTGATCACACATGTCAATGTGATGAGATGCATCATTTCATATGCTATGTTTCATTTCATTTCATTCTTCGTACTCATGCCATATATATTAAACTCCTCAAATCTAAGTCTAGCATTTATCAATTAGTTGTACACATGTTCCATATTAAACATGCAGTTCATACATATGCATATATAAATGAGTTTAAACATCTAAGTTAACTCACATTACGCTCCACAAAAGCTATTGCCTCGATGTTCTAGCAATGTCTGGATGTTGACAATCACCTTGCACGTCTATCATCATGCAATACACATATAGTTCAAGATTCACTACTTTGTTTAATTATATGAATATACAATCATGCACATGTTTATGTGTTATGCTTCAATGCATGCTTAATTGACTTTTTGGGTATGTATTCTTATACAAATATCTTGACCATTCAACCATTATAGCTTCTATACAACTAGTTTGCAATTTGGTTTATACCTTAAGTAAGCTTGATTTACACCAAATTCATCAATCATACATTCATCAATTTTTCTAGCAATATGTAATCATACAATTGCCTAATTCTCATTCACAATTACCTCATATTCTTCAATGATCATTCATTCATGCTTGATACACATTACTTATATCCTTAAGATCATGTTTGCAATCATAAGAACATCTTTATTCTTTTTTCAAATCATAATTTTCTATATTTGTTTATATTGACATGAAAACAATACATTCTTTAAATTATCACATCAATTAACAACCTAAACTTATCAAGCTCTTCACCAATTAGTTAAGCAACAATCTAGGTTCATTCTAAGCCTTAATCAACTCTAATTACACCAATTTAGTGTGACTTTACCTTAGTTAGATCAACATTTACACAAGGTTGAAATTAGCATTCCCAACTAGGCTTACGATCGTGGGGGATTATGCCATGACCATGACAGAAGTTTGTACAACAGACTATGATTGTGCATTGTTTTTCTTCCCTCAATTCTCCACAAAATTCACATACTTATAGACATCACTACTAGTTTAATCTTCCCAAAATTCATGCCTTTTAGAGCTACTTCAGTTCATGCTGGTCTAGCTTCCATATTGGTTACATTAAATCACACAAAAATCTACTCATTTGTTTCATTACCATTTACTTTATACCATCGTACGTGTAGTCCTAAATTTTCCATATTTTAAATCACTTCAATAAAACCTATCTTTAGCATGAATTCATCTAATTATAATTCAAATTCTAACTTAAATCGTCTATATAATAGCCCATAAATTATTGTTTTCATGCTTCCAAAAATAGAACAAAAGATACCCCTTTTCATTCATCATTTTGCAACATAATTTCAACACCAATACCACATTCAATCTATCCCTAATCAGTCATCATAATTTCTGCTAATGCATGGCATAAAGATCAGTATTTCACTTACTTGTTCAGCTCAAATACCACCTCATTGTATCAAGCCAGTTTTCTCTCACAAGTATGTAAGATCATCTTAAGAATAATGAGGGAGTAGGATGAGTTTCAACAAATACAAGAAGACAACAACAGAAAATAGCGATCTTTTCTATGAAATTGACAAAGGTTTTGAGGTGGTAATGGACAGAATCTAGAGCAGAAATCGAAAGGTGTGGGTTAGGTATCGATCTTGGTAGTGAGAGGCAGGAGAGGGAAAGAGTACAACAAAAACATTACAATGGAGCTAAATATATTGGCTACATGGTATAGGTGTGAGGTTAATTTAAGGACACTTGTTAAGTGTCTAAACTAACTACATGCCCATTCTTTAGGCTGCCAAATATCACTTAGTTCTTCTGTCATTTGTCACTTAATTCTCCAGGCCATTTGTCACCCAATTTTAATGTTATATGTTAATTTGTCTTGCTATTTAAAATTTTTCCAAGTCTAAATGTATATTTTATTCCATCAATCCTCCAATTATGACAAATAACTCCAGATTAATAATTGTAATCTATCAATTCTTTTTTATTGCAAATCAAAATACAAGGCATTAGAAATACACAATCATATTATAATTATTGAGAAACTTTCATACCCTAAAACATGTCAACTGATTGCAATTTTTTTCTAAATCAAAATTCATGTATGTATGTTCATATTATTCATGTGAATGAAATCATAAAATCATATCCTAAATGAACCAATTTTTTTCTAATATGATGTAATTTATGTGACTAAATAATATAACACTTTAACTCTCTGTAGTTTTGGAAAACAACTATTACAATGGGATAGCGATTTATTCATCCATAATCCTAACCTCATTTGTTTCTTTTCTATAAGGGGTTGACATTCTGTAAATCATAGTCCATAAACCTAACCTCCTTTGTTTCTTTTCTATGGCGAACTATGGTTTTGTTGCGACGAACTACGGTTTCGTCACTACGAATATATGTGAGAGACTTCAATGACCCTTCGGGTCAATTTCGCCACAGTGACAAGTATAACTTCGCCGTGGTAAAGTCGTCACGCAAAAAAAAGAATTTCCTTTGGGAGAATTACACCGCGGCCAACTTTTGGGTTTGCCGCGGCGAAAACCCCTTTAGCAAAACCCATAACCCAAAATTATTTGCCCTAATAAATGCAAACATAAATCCTTTCAACCACCTTCATCAATTCAACCCAAAAACAAAATGGATAAGAACTTAACCACAAACAAGTTCTCAAAATCTTAATCTCATTTCCATAATCGAACACTTTGTGAAAATAAGAAAAATCGTAGACTTTAATGGCATTTCAAGCCACAAATACATCATTTGCTTCATAATCCAAAAATACAAAAATATGTTTGAAATGCAGCTAAAGCCTTAAATTCCTAAAAACATCTAACTTAAAAATTGAAAAAAATACAAAAGTATGCCAATTCGGAGTGATGCCATAACTTTTAACCTACTCAATCTTTTGCTCATCACCTAAATAGGGGGAACAATGGGGGTGAACTTAAAGCTCATGGGTAACAGATTTATAATCAATAAACAAGGAAAAACCATTTTCAAAACTCATTGCCATTATACGTTTTTCGAAATTATAGTAATTTCACATGAGAATCACCGAACATTTATTTCTCAAAATTCTCAATTTATCAAACAATTCGTGAGCAATTAGAAATCATGTATGCATCAAACCTATTAACAGCTCATAAGCACATAAGCACATCATAATGGTTTAGGTAGATCTATGAACATGACTAACTACACATTTCCACATAATGGTCCTGTGTATTCATAAAACTTCATGTACTATGGGAATCCCACATAATGGCCTTGCATAGTTGTAAACATGAAGGAGTCCATGAAGGAGCTTCGTGTCAATAGTGGTCAAGCGGGAGAAGCCTTTTCTTGATCAACATGCACATGACATTCTTTAATGGACTACACCAAACCCATATGATATGTAATTCATAAATCGAACACTTTGCCTAAATGGCACATTTTAGAAACTTGTATTTCATATACACGAGATATTTCGAAAACCTGATTTCATAAACATGTATCTTTTCAAAAAGAAGCATTTTCAAAGTCTTTTCATAAATCATCAACATAATTCATTTAGAAAACGTATAACAATTTCACAATCCAATTAAAAAGCAAATAAATGCAACATATATGATGCAATTGAAACCATTAAGCTTCCTTGATTCAAAGAAAACAATGAGTGGCTTATTTACTCTATTATAAACATGCACCCACCTTGAATTCCTTGCTTATAAACTTTCTTAGGGATGTATTTCCTCTTGCTCCTCTTGCCTCTCTTGCCTCACTTGATTTCCTTAAACAATACCAAAAATTCCAGTGAATTTGGTTTAGAAATCGTAAAGTCATACCTCAATTATTTGGACTATTTCTTAAGCTGAAACAAAATTCTATGCTCAGCTTGAATCCCAAAATTGAAATTATTAGAGAGTGAATTTGGAATCTATTCCTTCATAAAATTTCTATCCTTATGTTTCTAGTTTACAAAAAATCAAAAATAAGTCCATTTGGACATCTAAGAAAAACGTTATGCTCAAAATAGCAAAGCATGTTCGTGTAGGAAAATTGAGTTCACTACGGCGAACTTGTCCAGAAACCTGCCCTGAAGACATGCTTTTCTACTTTTTCCAGTTTTTAACTTCCCACCTTTTACATATAACCCATTTCAAACCTAAACCATCACTTTTACTTTATTTTCAACTTCCTTACAACCCAATATCATTCACAAACTCAGTCATGATCTATCTTTGATCATTAACCAAAAATGTAAAACATTAACTCATACCATTCATCAACAACTTCCTACCCATATTTAACCTTATTCTTCACTTCCAAATATCACTAAATATGCTTCATCTAACAATCAAGACAGGTTAATAATTATACTTACTTCTTTTAGCTTCAAATTCTTCAAACTCTTCAAGATCTCCCAAAAACCCTAGCTTTTCTCTTCTTTTCCTCCCTTCCATAATTTCTTCTTCAATTTAAGACAAGACAATAACTTCTTATTTTTATACCCTTAATGATTGTAAGATGACCCTTTTGACCTTCCATTTATGCCTTACAATCCTCATCGTTAAGTGACTTTCCAAATTTTCCATTTTGGTTATAAACTCTTAACACTTTAATATAACCAACCTAAGCAATAAAATCCTACTAAAATTGATATGTTAATTACTCTAAAACATTTAATCTATTAAGAATTCCAAAATTTATTCAAATCATGCTTAACAAAATCAATAAAAACAATTTGGGGCCTAATATTTCTCCCCCTCTTAAAAGAATTTCGTCCTTGAAATTATTACCTAAGTCATCGAAGAGGTGTTGATACTTCTCCTTTATGGTTTCCAAGGGCCCACACGTGGCCTCTTCTACGGAATGATTTCTCCACAAGACTTTAACTAACTGAACTATCTTGTTCCTAAGGATCTTCTCCTTGGTGTCTAAAATCTCCACTAGAGTCTCCTCATAACTTAGATCATCTCTCAACTGAACCACAGTAGTCTGAATGATGTGGGATGGATCCGATCTATATCTCCTGAACATGGAAACATGAAAAATGTCATATATTTGGGACAATTTCGGGGTCAACACCAACCTATATGCCAGCGGTCCATTCCTCTCAAAAATCTCATAAGGACCTACATATCTCAGGCTTAACTTGCCCTTCTTGCCAAACCTTAGGACTCCTTTTCAAGGAGATATCTTAAGGAAAACCTTCTAACCGACTTGATACTCCATTTCTTTTTGGTAGGCATCGGTATAGTTCTTCATTCTATCCTGAGCTGCCTTAAGCCATTGCTTAACTAACTTAACCTTGTCAACTGTCGTCTAAAGTATCTCTGATCCTATCAGTTTCCTTTCTCCTTTCTCAAGCCAACATATCAGAGTTCTACATCATCTTCTATATAGTGCTTCATAAGGATCCATCTGAATGCTCGAATGGTATGAATTATTGTAAGCAAATTCGACCAATGGAAAACGCTCATCTCAAGCTCCTTTGAAATCGATCACACATGCCCTAAGCATTCCCTCAAGGGTCCGAATGATCCTCTCAGATTGATCATCTGTCTGGGGGTGAAAAGTAGTGCTAAAATTCAACTTGGTTCTTAGAGCCTCTTGTAAGCTTCCCCAGAATCTCGAAGTAAACCAAGGATCCTTGTTAGAAACTATAGAATCTGGAATCCTATGTAATCTTACTATCTCATCAATGTACTTCTTTGCTAGCACATGCAAAGAATCAATCTGTTTAATTGCTAGAAAATAGGCTAACTTTTCCAACCGATCAACAATAACCCATTTAGCATTATGCTTCCTACTGGTCTTGGGTAAACCTATTAGAAAAACTATGTTTACTCTTTGCCACTTCCACTCAGGAATGGACAATGGCCTTAACTTGCCTAAAGGTGCCTAGTGTTCAACCTTGGATTGCTGACACACTAGATACTTACTTGCATATTCTTCTACATCCCTTTTCATACCTTTCCACCAAAAATTCTCTCTTAAATCTCTATAAATCCTGGTGCTACCTAGGTACATAAAATAAGGCGCATTGTGTCCCTCATTTAGTATCTCATCCTTCACCTCCTTGAAATTTGGGATACAAAGCCTATATTTGACAATCTTGAGTCCATTGTCCCTCACTACCACTTCAAACTTCTTGCCACTCTAAATTTCTTCTCAGAGCTTGCTCAATTCTGTATCTTATGCTTGTAAATCCTTAACCTTCTCCCTGAGTATCAGTCTCACTCTGAAATTGGCAATGATACAATCCAGTTGCTCCTGTTTCAAACTTATCCTAAGCTTAGCCATCTCTTCCAATAAAGGCAGATAAACTGTCTGAATGTGAGCTATTGAAGTTTTCCTACTTAAGGCATCCGCCGCTACGTTTGCCTTTCCTAGATTGTACTCAATTAATAAATTATAATCCTTGAGTAACTTAATTCCCCTTCTCTGTCTCAAATTCAACTCTTTCTAGATCAGTAAGTACTTGAGACTTTTATAGTCAGTAAAGATCCTCATCTGAACCCCATACAGATAATGCCTCTAAATTTTTAAGGAAGAGCTTATTGCTACTAATTCTAGATCATAAGTCGGATAATTCAACTCATAAGGCTTCAGTTGCTAAGCATAAGTTATCACCCTGTCTCCTTGCAACAATACATAACCTAAATCCTTTCTCGAAGCATCACCGTAAACTGTATAACCCTCATCTCCTATAGGCAAAGTCAGAATTGGAGCACTTGTCAACCTGTTATTAAGTTCCTCAAAGCTTTTCTGACATTCAATAATCTAGATAAACTTCTAATTCTTTCTCAATAACTTAGTCAGTGGAGCAGCTATCATAGAGAATCCTGTCGCAAACCTCCTATAATAACCTACCAGACCTAGAAAACTCCTCACCTCTGTCACCGTCTTTGGTGCATGCAAATTTACCATTGCTTCAACCTTCCTCAGATCAATATGTATACCATCTTTCGACATCACATGCCTAAGGAATATCATCTCGTGGAGCCAAAACTCACACTTGCTAAACTTAGCATAAAGCTCCTTCTCCCTCAGTGTCTGCAACACTATTCTAAGATGTACATCATGCTCCCCTTCACTCTTGGAATACACAAAAATGTCATCAATAAACACTATGACAAACTGATCCAGATACTCCTTGAAGAGCCTATTCATAAGATCCATGAAAGCAGTTAGAGAATTGGTCAAAACAAAGGCATGACTAGAACTCGTAATGCCCATAACGAGTTCTAAAGGCTATCTTACTCACATTAGACTCCTTGATTCTGAGCTGATGATAGCTTGTCCTGAGATCAATCTTAGAAAAGATTGTTGCTCTCTACAGCTAGTCAAACAAATCATCAATCCAAAGTAGAGGATACTTTTTCTTAATATTCACCCTGTTGAGTCTCTGATAATCGACACACATTTATCACGTTCCATCCTTTTCCTTAACAAACAAACCTAGTGCTCCCCATGGTGACAAACTAGGCCTTATGTATCCCTTCTCTAGTAGTTCCTCCAACTGTTCATTAAGCTCCTTCAGATAAGCTAGAGCCATTCTATATGATGGTATAAAAATTGGTGCAGTCCTAGGAATCAAGTCGATGACAAACTTGATTTCCCTCACTAGTGTCGGACTAGGTAAGTCCTGTGGAAACACATCTGGAAACTCCCTCATAATTGGAAAATTCTCTAACTTCCTTTCATTCACATTAGTGTCCGCAACATACGCTAAGAAGGCTTCACAACCCTTTGCCATCATTCTGTCAACTAGCAAAGTCCAAATAATTCTTGGCGATAGTATTCTCCCGTCCCCCCTGAAAATCATCTTCTCCCCGATGCCCATATCAAATTCCACTTCCTTAAGTCCACAATGCAACTTCACCTAATACTTCTCCATGGAATCCATTCCAAGTATAACATCTAAGCCTTTTAGGTCTAGAGGTAGGAGGTCCAATACTAGTCTAGCACCCTGAATAAGGAGTTCACAACCCTTATATACTTGATTGATTACCACATTCCTCCCTAGAGGTGGACTAACAAGTAAAGGACTATTCAAAGGCATTGAATTCACACCATGAAAAATCATACTTGTAGAAACAAATGAATGTATGGAGCCAAAATCAATTAAAACATAAACTTCAGAATTGCGTAGCTGAGCCATACCTGTGACATCTTCAGGTGTAGCTGTAACTTACTCCCTTGTCCAGGCAAACACCCTCGCTTGTGTTTGACGCCTTGGCCTTCCTGGAGGAATAGCCTTCCTTGTAGCTCCAAAACTGCCCACCTTAGTGACTGGCATGGTTCCTAATGTTTCTGCTCTCCTCAGGGCTTGCAACTGCGACCCCTGCTACCTTGTTACTTGGGGATAGTCCCTGACCATTTGTCCCTTCTCTCCACATCGAATGCATGCTCTAAGTAACTTGAAGCACTCTCTTTGGTGAAGTTTCCCACAATACTGACATTGGGGGTTAGTATATCTACTCCTTCGCATCCTTCTAGTGCCTCCCATATTTGAGGCTTGCCCTGAAACTGCCTTTGCCTATTTTTTCTTTGCAGAGCCGCTACTTCCCACTTCACTCTGTGTGTAGTAAATCCTTGTACTCCTCTCAGTCATTGGAGCACTCATTCCCTTCTTAGAAGACTGCTCCATATTATTCCTCTTCCTGCTCACTTGATTCTTTATATTCTCCAGTTTTTCAGCGTGGGATGCGACATCTATTAACTCCTTGTAGTCATAGAAATTATGAATCAAGACTTTCTCCATGATCCCCAAGTGAAGACCTCCCTCAAACTTACGACACTTGTCTTCCTCATTTGTCACAAAGTTGGTTGCATATCAAGAAAGCTAAGTGAACTTCAGCTCATACTCGCTCATATTTATGTCTCTCTGTGTGAGATTTAGAAGCTCCCTGGCCTTCTCTTGGATATAGAACCTCGAGAAGTATTTCCTCATAAAAGATTCCAAAAAGTCTCTCCATGAAAACACTGGAGGCGTATCATGACTGTGAGGCACTGATTCCCACCAATGAAGTGCGTCCCCCTACAGTAAGCTCACTGCATAATATAACTTCTCCTCATCTAAGCTCTTCATCTGAATCAGAATTATCTTGGTCCTCTTCAACCAGGATTTAGCCTCTTTCAGATTTGTAGTTCTGTTAAAATATACCACTCTATACTTGCGGAGCTTGTCATACTGTCCATTCTTATCTACTAGAGCTTGCATCGAGACTTTTGACCCTTAATTCGTGGAATATGAGAAAGCCTGAGTGAAGGCTTGAAAGAACTAGGGATCCATGGGTTTGCTTGAGGCATGGGAGGAGGCAGTGGAGGCACCTCATGCTGCATACTAGGTTCCTCAGAATCTAGAGCAGAATGTGTCCCAGCATCTTATGGGACATAGGATTCATCCGTGCTCCCATGGAGAGAGCGAGATCGAGTCATAACTCGTCAAGTTCTCTTTCGAGGCGGCATATTCACTCCTTTAATTTCAAACCATTGAAAACCTTGAGTTTATGCAAAACTATTTTCAAAGTCTACAAAACAGTTCAAATCGTATAAAACATTTTCAAATCATGTGAAAGAATTTAAATTAATGCAACTTATTCATTTAAAACAATACATGTTCATTTCATATCTTAGCCTACCCAATTCATGCATAAACATAGTCCTACACTTAGACCTAAATCAACCTGGCTCTAATACCATAACATGTTGGACCCCGTTTTCATAGCCCAACATCGGACATGGGATTATAAATCTTGAGCATGGAGGAAGACCTAGAATTTGGAAATTTAAAAGAAAAATCCTTTGAAAGCAAATCGGTTCGCACGGAGAACATATGCAAGAGACTTCAATGACCCTTCAGGTCAATTTCTCCATAGCGACAAGTATAACTTTATCGTGGCAAAGTCTCCATGCAAAAAGTAGAATTTTCTTCAAGAGAATTATGCCACGACGAATTCTTGGCTTTGCCGCGGCGAAAACCCTTTTAGTAGAACCCATATCCCAAAATTACCTGCTTTAATAAATGCAAACATAAATCCTTTCAACCACCTTCATCAATTTAGCCCAAAAACAAAATGGATAAGAACTTAACCACAGATAAGTTCTTAAAATCTTAATCTCATTTCCATAATTGGAAACTTTGCACAAACAAGAAAAATCATAAACAAATCCAAGCACATATTTCATTAATATCAAAAGTAAGAGTTTTACAAGGCTTTAATGGCATTTCAAGCCACAAATACATCATTTGCTTCGTAATCCAAAAATACAAAAATATACTTGAAATGCAGCTAAAGTCTTAAACTCCCAAAAAAATCTAACTTAAAAAAAGAAAATAAATAAAAAGTTTGCCAATTTGGAGTGATGTGGTAACTCTTGACCTACTCAATCTCTTGCTCATCACCTGAATAGGGGGAACAATGGGGGTGGCCTTAAAGCTCATAGGTAACATTTTTTTAATCAAGAAATAAGCAAAAAATATTTTAAAAAGTCATTGCCCTTATAAGTTTTTCAAAACCATAGTAATTTTGCATGAAAATCACTAAACACTTATTTCTCAAAATTCTCAATTTATCAACCAATTCATGAGCAATTATAAATCATGTATGCATCAAACCTATTAAAACTTCATAAGCACATCAGAATGGTTTGGGTAGATGCATGAACATGACGAGCTACACGTTTTCTGCATAATGGTGCTATGTAGCCATAAAACTTGACATACTATCACAATCCCATATAGTGGTCTTACGTAGACGTAAAGATGAGGGGGTCCATGAAAGAGCTCAGTGCCACTAGTGGGCAAGCGGGAGAAGCCTTTTCTTGGTCAACATGCACATGACATTCTTGAATCGACTACACCTAACCCACATAACATCTAATTCATGAATCGAAAACAGTTTGCCCAAGCGACACATTTTGGAAACTTAATTTTCATATACATGAGATATTTCGGAAACCTGATTTCAAAAACATGTATCTTTTTAAAAAGAAGCATTTTCGAAGTCTTTTCATAAATCATTGACACAATTCATGTAGAAAACGTATAACAATTTCACAATCCAATCAAGAAGCAAATAAATGCAACATTTATGATGTAATTGAAGCCATTAAGCTTCCTTATTTCAAAGAAAAAAATTAGTGGCTTATTTACTCTATTGAAAACATGTACCTAACTTGAATTCCATGCTTATAAACTCGCTGAGGCGTGTCTTTCCTCTTCCTCCTCTTGCCTCTCTTGCCTCACTTGATCTCCTTAAACAATACCAAAAATTCCATTCAATCTTGTTTAGAAATCAAAAAGTCATACCTTAACAACTTGGACTATTTTTTAAGTTGAAACAAAATTCTCCGCCTAACTTGCATCCTAAAATTGAAAATTTTAGAGACTGAATTTAGACTCCATTCCTTCATGCAATTTGTATCCCTATGTTTCTAGTTTTACAACAAATCAAAAATTAGTCCATTTGGACATCTACAAAAACAATGGACATCTATAAAAACAATTATGCTGAAAATATCAAAGCATGTTCGTGCAAGAAAATTGATCTTGTCGTGGTGAACTTGTCTAGAAACCTTCCCTGAAGACATGTTTTTGTAATTTTTCTAGGTTTTAACTTCCCCCTTTTACATATAACCCATTTTAAACCTAAACCATCACTTCTACATGATTTTCAACTTCATTACAACCCAATATCATTCACAAACCCATTCATGAGCTATCTTTGATCATTAACCTAAAAATGTAAAACATTAACTCATACCATTCATCAACAATTTCCTACTCACATTCAACCTTGTTCTTCACTTCCAACTATCACTAAATATGCTTCGTCTAAAAATCAAGAAAGGTTAATGCTTATACTTACTTGTTTTAGCTTCAAATTCTCCAAACTTTTTAAGATCTCCTAAAAACCCTAGCTTTCCTCTTCTATTCCTCCCTTCCACGATTTCTTCTTCAATTTAAAACAAGGCAACAACTTCTTCTTCTTTTTATAACCTTAATGATTGTAAGATGACCCTTTTGCCCTTCCATTTATGCCTTATAATCCTCATCCTTAAGTAACTTGCCAATGTTGCCCTTTCAAGTATACACTCTTAAAACTTTAATATAAGCAACCTACGCAATAAAATCCTTCTAACATTGACAAGTTAATTACTCCAAAATATTGAATCTATCAAGACCTCCAAAATTTATTCAAATTATGCTTAATAAAATCAATAAAACAATTTAGGGCCCAATATTTCTCCCCCTCTTAAAAGAATTTCTTCCTCGAAATTATTACTTGAGTCATCGAATAAGTGTGGGTACTTCTCCATCATGGCTTCCAAAGGCTCCCACGTGGTCTTTTCTGCAGAATTCTTTCTCTACAAGACTTTGACTAACTGAACTGTCTTGGTCCTAAGGATCTTCTCCTTGGTGTCCAAAATCTCTACTAGAGTCTCCTCGTAACTCAGATCAGCTCTCAACTGAACCTCAGTAGTTTAAACAATGTTGGATGGATCCGATCTATATCCCCTCAATATGGACATATGAAAAACATCATGTATCTGGGACAATTCTGGAGGTAATAACAACCTGTAGGTCTGTGATCCAATCCTCTCAACAATCTCATAAGGACCTACATATCTCGGGCTTAACTTGCCCTCTTTGCCAAACCTCGTGACTCCTTTCCAAGGAGAAAGGAAAACCTTCTCACCAACTTCATACTCCATTTCCTTTAGGTGGGTATCACTATAGCTCTTCATTCTATCCTGAGCTGCCTTAATCCATTGCTTAACTAACTTAACCTTGTCAACTATCGTCTGAAGTAACTATAATCCTATCAGTTTCCTTTATCCTTCCTCATCCCAACATATCAGAGTTCTATATCTTCTTCCATATAATGCTTCATAAGGAGCCATCTGAATGCTCGAATGGTACAAATTATTGTAACCAAATTCGACCAATGGCAAATCCTCAACCTAAGCTCCTTTGAAATCCATCACACATGCCCTGAGCATTCCCTCAAGGGTCCGAATGGTCCTTTCAGATTGACCATCTATCTGGGGGTGAAAGCCAGTGCTAAAATTCAACTTGGTTCTCAGAGCCTCTTATAAGCTTCCCCAAAATCTCGAAGTAACCTGACGATCGCTATCAGAAACTATAGAATCTGGAATCCTATATAATCTTACTATCTCATCAATGTTCTTGTTTGCTAGCACATACAAAGAATCAATCTGATTAATTACCAAAAAATGGGCTGATTTTGTCAACCAATCAACAATAACTTATATCTCATCATGCCTCTTACTATTCACTCAGGAATGGACAATAGCCTTAACTTGCCTAAAGGTGCCTGGTGTTTAGCCTTAACTTGTTGACACACTAGACACTTACTTGCATATTTTGCTCCATCCATTTTCATGCCTTTCCACCAGAAATGATCTCTTAAGTCTCCATACATCTTGGTGCTACTTGGGTGCCTAGCATAAGGCACATTGTGTGCCTCATCCATTATCTAATCCTTCACCTCCTTGACATTTGGGATATAAATCCTATTTATAACAATCATAAGTCCATTATCTCTCACTGCCACTTCAGACTTCTTGCCACTCTGAATTTCTTCTCAGAGCTTGCTCAATTCTGTATCTTGTGCTTGCAACTTCTTAACCTTCTCCCTGAGTATCGGTCTCACTCTGAAATTGGCAATGATATAATCCAGTTCCTCCTATTTTAAACTTATCCTAAGCTTAGCCATCTCTTCCAACAAAGGTAGATAAATTGTCTGAATATAGGTTATTGATGATTTCCTACTTAACGTATCCACCACTACATTTGCCTTTCTTGGATGGTACTCAATCAATAAATCATAATCCTTGAGCAACTCAATCCACCCTTTTTGTTTCAAATTCAACTATTTTTGGCTCAGTAAGTATTCGAGAGTTTTATGGTCAGTAAAGATCCTCGTCTGAACCCTATATAGATAATGCCTTCAAATTTTCAAGTCAAAGTTTACTGCTGCTAATTCCAGATCATGAGTTAGGTAATTCAACTCATACGGCTTCAGTTTTCGTGAAGCATAAGCTATCACCCTATCTCCCTGCATCAACAAACAACCTAAACTCTTTCTTAAAGCATCACTATAAGGTGTATAACCCTCATCTCCTATAGGCAAAGTCAGAATTGGAGCCCTTGATAACCTATGCTTAAGTTCCTTAAAGCTTTTCTGACATTCAATACTCTAGATAAACTTCTAATTCTTTCTCAATAACTTAGTCAGTGGAATAGCTATCATGGAGAATCCTTCCATAAACCTCCTATAATAACCTGCCAAGCCCAAAAAACTCTACACTTTTATCACTATCTTTGGTGCATACCAATTCACCACGGCTTCAACCTTCCTTGGATCAATATGTATATCATCTTTTGAAATCACATGCCCAAGGAATATCACCTCGTAGAGCCAAAACTCACACTTCCTGAATATAGTATAAAGTTCCTTCTTCCTCAGTGTCTATAAAACTATTCTAAGATGTACCTCATGCTACCCTTCACTTTTGGAATATACCAGAATGTTATCAATAAACATTATGACAAACTAATCCAGATACTCCTTGAAGACCCTATTCATAAGATCCATGAAAGCAGCTGAAGAATTGGTGACACCAAATCGCATGACTAGGAACTCGTAATGCCCATAACGAGTCCTAAAGGTTGTCTTACTCACATCAGATTCCTTGATTCTGAGCTGATGATAGCTTGACCTGAGATCAATCTTAGAAAAGACCATTATTCCTTGTAACTGGTCAAACAAAACATAAATCTAAGGCAGAGAATACTTTTTCTTAATAGTCACCTTGTTGAGTCTCCGGTAATCAAAACACATCTGCCATGTTCCATCCTTTTTTCTTAACAAACAAAGTCGAAGCTTTATGTGGTGAAAAACTTGGCCTTATGTAGCCCTTCTCTAGCAGTTCCTCCAACTATTCCTTAATCTCCTTTAGCTCATCTAGAGCCATTCTATATGGTGGTATAGAAATTTGTATGGTCCAAGGAATCAAGTCGATAGCAAACTCGATTTCCCTCTCCGGCGGCAGAATAGGTAAGTCCTCTAGGAACACATCTGGAAACTCCCTCACATTTGGAAAATTCTCTAACTTTCCTTTATTCACATTAGTGTCCACAATATGCCCTCAGAAGGCTTCACACCTTTTTCCCATCATTCTGTCAGCTAGAAAAGTTGAAATAATTCTTGGCGATGGCACAACATTCCTAAATCCACAAGTTTAAATTAGA
>JANSVA010438579.1:0-18089 GCA_025504915.1 Erythroxylum reticulatum | reverse complement strand
TAGCTTTCAGAAAAGCTATTTCTATGAAAAAAGTGCTTTTGGATTTTACAGCCAAACACTCAGTTTTCTTAAAAACAGCTTTTGCGGTGAGAAAAAGTGCTTATTCACTCTCCAAAAGCTGAACCAAACAGGCACTTAGTAGTTAAGCTTGTTAATTTTGTTATAATTAGCTTAATAATGAATAATTCAAAAAAATCTAAAGAGGATGTTGATCAAGATGATCCTTATAAATTTAGTTGGCATTATGATTTGATTTGTTTAGGAAAATAGTTATGACTTTTGATGAGTAATTTGATTTCAATTTATTTCATTAATTTTAAGAATAGATACTTGATTTGCGTTATGATACTTTATGTATCATTTATATGTATAATGAGTTAAATGTGAATTCTTTTTGAGTATTTTTATTACCCCACTTATAATACAAATTGAAAAAGAAAAAAGAAAACATAGTAGTATGTGAATAAACAAGCATAAATAATTTTACTCCATTAGCTTTGTACTAATTAAAAGGTCAAAGCTACAGAGTGGTATTAGTAGCCATCTGAGATAGTGACCTAATTAAGTAACCGGGGGTATTTATAGTAAGGTATTTACTCTCACATAAAAAGACTAGGTGACTTTTTAAATAAGCTTATAAATGCTCTTATTTTTTTTAATTTAGTGTTTTGTTTTTAATAATGGGTATGAAAAAATGTTTAAATATTTTAACATTTTTCTTATTTATTTTCACTTCATGAATTAAGTGGAATGATGTGAATTGAGTTGAAATTTTAAGAATCATGGAGTGAATTAGATTAATTTATAATTTGATGCAAATAAATAAATGCATAACAATTTAATGAACTTTGGAATTGAGTGAATAATAAAGAATCTTAATGGAGCAAATTAATTACCAAACATGTAATAAAAGTATAAAATATCAAGCAAAACATATCTAATATGGGTGGTAAAATATAGTCAAATATCCATCTATCAAACATCTCTATACTTTTTTCTTGTCCTTAAGCAAACCATAATCAAAATTATAAAATTTACATCAGTCTATCATTAATCTCAACCTGTCCTTCATACTATACATCATCATATCCTATTGAATTAAATTATTATATAAGTAAAGTCTAGTTATCTTAAAATTAACTTCCCAGGCAATACTAATAGTAATCATATCAATAATCATATTGAAATCAAAAGCATATTTCTTTACACCCTCATCAAGATTTCACTTGATACACTCAAGTGTTTAAGGTGAAAAGCATCAAAACTCTCAATCAATGCATAGTAGAACTCTTACCATAGGCTTGTAATAATCACATCTCCACCACTTATGTACAAACTACAAACAAAAATCAAAAGGACTTTATAAGGTTGTAACAAGGTTTAGGTACGGTATGACTAGATAATAAAATGATTAAATCAAAGGAAATTTACTCAAAGAAACAGTACAAGACTTGTTTACAAAATACACAGGTCCTTTTAATGCAACTCTATTGGTACCATTAATTTATTGTTTTTTATTGTTTTTTGTTCTTTTTTCTAACATTCCAATTAGTACCAAAATTTAACAAATATTGGACCTTTCATAAATTTCAAGTCTCAAATAAGTAACAATGTAAATAAACTTCAGGTTTAAAACAATAAAAAGGTCTTCAAAGAAAAATATGATAAATGCTAATATGTAGGTAAAACTAGTGAAAAAGGATACGACTCAACTTGGTTATTCCTAAAGGTCAATTTGAGGGTATGGTGATTTCAAAAAAATAGGATAAAGCAAGCTAGTGAATCTAAGTGCCATCATTATATCAATGCTTCTAATTTAACAAATATGGTCTCAACATGCATAATAAAAGTAAGTTTTAGAATTATCCTACTATGCAATGATAACACGCACATGAAAGAATAAAAAGAGCTTTAAAAACTTAGAAAAAATTTATTCTTTTAGCTCAAAAGCTCACAAAAAAGAATGGGTATATGAGTCTAAATAATATGCATTTTTATTCAACTTGAATATTTCAATGATTACGAAAAATATAACTTAAATAACTAATTTTATTCTAACCATCATCCTTTTGCATACTAACTGAAATCAATATTCAACAATAACATATAGTATTCATGATCAGATCTCAAGCAATACATGACATCAATTAATAAAATTTATAATCAGAATTATGATAAGCTTGAAGAAATATGTGATTCTTTAAACCCACCCCCACACTTAATGTTATATATTGTCCCTAATGTACACAATGTAAGCATTTATGAAAAATTGAGAGGGTTTAATGATACTGTCCTGATTATGACAATTTCTGTGACAATTGTGATCCATCTAATATGAGACTAACATCCTAGCAAAATATAAAAGAAAAGGGTAAAAAGAAACAAAAGAGATAAAAAGAAATAAAAGAAATAACATAACAGAAAATAAAATCCTAAATTAATATGAAAGAAAAATGAAATAATATAGAAATTGAAATAAAATTTAATATAACTCATGGGTTGCCTCCTATGCAGTCCTTCTTTAACGTTGGTAGCTCGATGTAACCTTTATGCTCAACTTCATCCAGGGTCTATAATCAGCGGCTTGCTTTCGCCCTTTTCTTTACAAAGTAGTTTTGTAGCCTGCATGCAGGCCACCTATTGTAAGAAAGTATATAATTGATTATATTAATAAAGCCAAAAGAATCCATTAATGTCCTTTTTAATGACAAACTGTTAAAAATGAAAGGAATAATAAAACTCCTTGTACCATTCGCTAGCTCAAATAGTAGTTTGTCTTTGAGGAAGTGGGAACCCTCCCTACTTAAGGTTACCACTAACACCTCATTAGTAGTTTCCTTAGCTAGTTTTTTCTCAACCACCTTTGTCCACTCTTCTTCTTCTTCTTCTTGGACAAAGGCTTATGACTCATCTTTTTCAATTATCTTCTTCTACTCCTCTACTTTCTCTTCTTAGATGAAGGTTTCTTCATCTTCTTCTTCAAGAAGCTCTTCTTATAACGTCACTCTAATCATAAAGCCAACCCTTACCTTTTCTTCTCTCTCAAATTCAAATTGATCAGGTTTCATATGAATAAGGAGTTCCATTAATTTATCTATAATACTTGCTTCCTCTTCCTTTTTTTTTCTTATGAGAGCTCATCTTCACTACTAAGGGTGATTGTCATTCCAAATTTGTTAGGATTTGTTTCATTAGGACTAGGTAAACTCTCTAATTGTTCATTAAATAATATTTCCACCACCTGATCGATTTGATTCACCATCTTTTGTATATGAGCCTTCGTTTCTTGATGCTTCATATTGGATTCTTGAATAGACTCAATCATCATATCTTTTAGAGTTGTAGTTACCTCCTCGCCTTCTTCACTATGAGACAGTTGGAAGCTTAGATTATACTCATCATATGTACGTGAAGAAAGTCTCTCATTGAATTCACATTGACTAGCTATGCTCTCAACAAGGCATTCCATCAATTTGTCCGTAACACTTTCTTATTCCTATAGAAGCTCTTTTTGAATTATCCCTTCATTCGTGAAGCTACTTTTATCTTTGTTCACTCTCGAATTTGTGTCAATCAGCTTCATTTCAACAATGGCTTCCACTAATTTATCTTCTAAAGTTGTGACTCGTTACATGAAGATGCTTGGTGCTGTAAATATCTAGCTGGAGCTTAATTGTCCCATCCATAAGTATAAGATTTGTTCCACTTTGAATTGTAGTTGTTCTCGTACATTACACCTTGAGGTCGAACACACATACTCAGTTGCCCCCATGTATAATTAGGTGCTCGACATTAACGATTGTACTAATAACTCCTACCAACATCACTACATGACTTGAATATCGGTTAAGCTTCCAAAAACATATGACAACACCTCACTCTCCCATATGGTGATGTCATAGTTTGCGAGGACATATTCTGGCTCTCGTAAAAATACTGTCCACTTTATCCTTCCATTGTGAGTTGTGGCCATGACAATAAATTATAATTCCTACAATAAACCATACACTCATGGTCAAGTAGAGAACCTCAAAAGATAATTATATTAATAAGCCAAAAATAAATTAAGATACAATAAAATAAATAAATAAAGTAAAATAAACATAAAAAGCAAATTTAAAATAAAAGAAAATAAAAAAGATAAAATGAAATAAAATGAAAATGGCTAGAGTAATAGCAGTCAGGCTTTCCTAATATCAAAATCCCCGACAATGGTGCCAAAAACTTGATTTAACTTATTTCGTGTTGGTCAATTATGTAATAACCATAAGTGAAGAATTAGATGTAGCTATTACCGACAAGTATGGGTCGATCCCATGAAGAGTATGAATATTGGTAATTACCTTTCCTCTATTATCTAGCCTATAAATTGATTTTAGATTTTAATAAAAAGAAAATAAAACTAAAAAAATTAAAGAAATAGGAAACAATAATGAATGCAAAGACAATGTAATTCACTTAAAAAATATCATTATCAGAAATTGTATCTTAGTTCGAATCCCCTTAAACCCTTAACAGATTAATCTTTTATAATGTAATTGTTTTGTTGATATATTAAAATGTGGAGACTCCTATGGTATGCTAGTAGTTGACTTTGAGTCTAATAACAACTAATCCTAAGGTCTCTAACTGAATTACTCAGGTTAAATTTTATAGGATTGCGTTATCGATTTATTAGTCCCTCTATTAGAAAGATCTATGCCATCCTCTCTCTAGGATTGTAATTAACTCCTAATTACAATATATCTATTAACACTAGGATTTCTTAATCTCTACTTATGAAATCAGATTATGATTTAATATCTCGAGTTATTAGAACATAAATGAAACGTGTAATCATATCATAATATATAAAACAACCAATTGCATTAATAAAATAATCAAATCATGTCAAAGTATTAACATAAGGTTGATCTAAACTAAATACTAATTGAACGTTTAGTTACACATGATTGAATACGAAATCAAACATACAATGAAAGAAAAATGAATAAAAAATAATGGAATCATAATTTTAAATCTCCCTAATTGTCTTCTATAGAATGTTCTTGCAATGTAGAGGCTTAATCTTGCCTTCCGATGGATTTTTTGATGATTTCTTCGTGTTTTTTGCATCTCTGGAACAAAACCGTCCCTTTTAGATGTTCTCCATATATGGAAATTGCCTCCCAAAGTCTCCTCCTAAATTCAACAATCTAGAAGGAGTGCATGACCATGTACTTTTGTACACTCGCGATTTTAGGCATTTTTCAACGTTGGGAGGTGATTATCACCTGTAAACACACTTATAGCAAATTAAGTACCAAATATATGATAAAATATAAAATATAAAATATCAAGAAAAATACATCAAATAAGGGTGGTAAAATATAGTCAAATATCATCTATCAATAAACTAGGATTGTGAGTCTTTAGAAAAGATGTACTAGAAGGAATTCCCTTTAAGAGTATAAAAGTGAACCCAATTTAATTACAAAGTGTCATTATTATATAGTATATACAAATTCTTCTTTAACATTAATACTTTGTTGGTACTCGCAATATGAATTATCCGTAGGCCCTTAATTTTCCTAAACTTACATACCTCTTCCTATCTCACTTTCATTACTCTTCCTTTAGAGTTATGTTTTCCCTAAAAAAAACCTTTGCATTAGCTTTTCAATTGCTTTACTACTCCTTTAGCTAAGAATATGCTAACATATCAATATACATGTAAGTAATTTAGAACAAATTTAATTAGTTGTCATCTTCCCCCAACAGATAAAAATATGTTAGTCTATAAGCTAAATCTTTGTTGTATCCTTTCCACCAGAGGATAACATTTATGAACTTGAATTCTTCTTATGGTGAAAGGTAGGCCTAAATAGTTTAGTGAAGATTGGTTCCTTTCCATAACAGTGATTGTAGCTATATCACTTTCTAATATGTTTGTACTATTAGACAATACAAAATGGCTCTTTATTAGATTGATTACTAATCCTAACATCTCCTTAAATTGCTTTAGAGAGGATATTAGGATATTAATTGAACAAAGCTAAGCTTTGCAAATGAACAAAAAATCATCCGCAAAATATAAATTGATTAGAGAAATGTTATTACATTTGATATGAAATTTAGATTCCTTTTCTTTACCCATATTATAGTATAATAATTGGGGGTTAAGACCTCCATACGAAGGATAAATAGTTATAGGGATATAGGGCTACCTTGTCTAAGCCCTCTTACTCATTTGAATACTCCTATGGGTACCCTATTTACTAAAACAAAATAGGAAGTGGTGGTTATACATGCTTCCACCCATCTAATGAATCTAGAAGGGAATCCTATCACCTTCAATACCATAAGTACAAACCTCCACTCTACACTATCAAAATATTTTTTGAATTTAATTTTGAAAGCATAGTTTATTGGGTAATTGCTCCTTTGATAACTCTCAATAATTCCTTTGTAATGGAGATATTGTCCCCTATCATCCTTCTTTACATAAAGGTGTTTTGGTTACTACTAACAAGAATTTCCAAGACTATATTGGGTCTGTTTGATATATTTTTAATTCACCTTACATAGAAAGTTAAAATAAGCTATAGGACTAAAATCATTAAAAGAATTATGACTACCTATCTTAGGAATCAAAGGAGCCTATTAAGGCCATTAAGCCTTAAAGCTTTGTTGGGATTCATATGGAAGATCACATTTTCAATCTACCTATCCTATACAGGTATGGCTAAATAAATAGCCTCCTCCTAAGATAACTTCTTTAAGATGAAGAAACTTAGAAAATGAGAGGTACTTATAGTCCTTAAGTATTGACCATAAAAGCCACTAAAGAATTAATCTACTTCTTTTAAAATTTGATCATGAGTGTTCATTCATAGGTATATAAGTAAGTGGAAAATTAACCTAAGTCAAATAGTTATAGAGAGTAACATGTCCATCAACATGCATTTTAAGTTACACATCCATATTGATTAGAAACATGACCATGCTCCACTTAAAGAGGAAGTGTCAAAAAGTTACAGAAAACAACATGATCCTCAACATACCTATGTTGGCAACCATGTTGCTAGTAATTGCTTGTTAGTTACCTACACATCTATTATCATGCTATGTTGCTAAACTTAGGTAAGTGTTTGGGGAATAGTAAGTAATATAACCACCAACACAGTTATGTTAGTGACCGTATTGTAGATTATTTCTTTTTCCTTATTTTTTTAAAAAATTATAGAAAGTTGAATGTCATCTAATACACTTATTTTAGTGACCTTGTATATTTCAACTTTTTAACTTTTATTATTAACTCAGTTATGTATAGTCCTAACATGCCCATGTAAAAATTATGATCTTGTTTATATTTTAACACTACCTAGATATATGCCCATATTTTGGACCTTGTTGCACTATATCATAACTTGTTTAAGATACACACCTATGTAAAAAGCCTATATACCAATGTTTTATCCTAACATGCCCCTGTCAAGTAAAAATTAACCCTATTGTAATCAACATGGGCTAGCTACATGACTATGTTATAGCTTATATTGAACAGAATTAGTTTAAATCACCGTACCCATCTCCTAGATCTATGTTTTCACACTTTTTTCTTATCTCTCTCATCTAGGTGATGCTTCTTACTCACCCATTGTGTGAAATCCCTCTCCTAACTCATTTGTCTTGAGAATTCATTGACACAAAGCATGCTTAATGCTTTATTTCATTCCTATTTGAGTTTTTTTGTAGATTTTTTTAGGGAATAAGTGAGATATTTCACTAATTTGGGTGTTTTCAAGTTGTTTAAGATTATCCAAGTGATTGGTAGGGTTTAGGAGGTTAATTTGATATGAATGGGCTATTGTGTATGATTAAATTCAAAATATCAAGGGATTTTTATGCTATTATTATTTTTGTGAAATTGAATCCCTAATGTTGTAAGATGATCTTCCATGAATTTAATTGTCTAATTGCTCATATTTTATATATTTTAATTTTTTATTAAACTTTTGTATTGTTTAATTGCATGATATTTTGGCAATTTTGATTTTTTTGACTTTTATTTAATTTGAATTAGGCTGTTTGTTGAATTAATTGCAGTTTTGGAATTAAATGATATATAAGGGTATGATAATTATGGATTAAATAGTGGTTTATGAGATTTGTTTGTGCTTTTCATTATTAATCTATAACTAATTAGTCATAATATATCAACTCAATGTTTGTTTATCATGGTTTAATTAATATATTATTCCCTTATTTTAACAATTTTTAGTTATTTTCATATTTAAGAGAATAATGACTAAAAGAGCGAACACACTGGACCAAAGGTTAATAGGTATAGGGGCTAGGGTGGTTTATAGTAACCACCTCGACAATTGACTCTTACAGGCCCTATAGTTAATATACATCCCATGTTGCACTTCATAATGTCAACTCACATTGTGGTTTGAGGGGTAAAGTCCAAGCCTTTTAGTAAGAGTTAAAGCATAGACTAGGAGGTGCTAGACTAGATTGGTCTTGCTCAAAGGAGTCAGAGAATTGAATATAATCAGTGGATGGGATTGCTTCTTCACAATCTAAGAGCCTATTTATAGAGAGTTACCTTAAAGTTCCTCTACACCTTTATAAGTAGGATGCATCATAAAACATGAGACGTGGACAATGCTATAAATTTTTGAGTGCTCAGAGAGATGTATAATATAAGCTAAACATGATTCTTACTATGTACAGGAAGACAACACAGTTGAGATCTTTTGTAGTGCAATATTCACACATACTGATCATCCATAAATTAACAATGAAGAAGATATCATCAGTGTGGTGGGAAAGGCAAACATGTTGTATCGTATAGTATGGTGGAGAAGTTTCCCACCCACTTCCGATATGCCATAGCCTAGTACTTTAGGCATCAGACTTATAACATCGGGGTTAGAACTATATGTGTGGGGTTGTATTTGATAAGGCTGATTAGGGTATGAGATTGTTAGAGTAACTAATTAGGATGACACTAGTAACGTAATGGTACCCATCACTTTTGAGTCACTGAAAGTGGCGGGGATAGCTCCGAGGAGGTTGAGTCAATAGGGTCTAGTCTAAATCCTAGTAGGAGTCCAATAGCCTATACATATAGGTGGAGTAAAAGAGATTGCCCTAATACATAATAGAAGTAGTAGAGGTAAGATCCCCTATAGCGACTTTCGGTAGAGCAAAGCATTAAGATGATTCTTCAGATAGTGCAAGCATATCTAAAAAACTACCTACATCTTCATATCAGGACTAGCTAAAGATTGCCCAATTTGAGAGTTACATTGGACAAATCTTAGGGTGCAGTTACCATTCAAGAGGGATAACAAGAGTTGACAGAGTGAGTAGTGCAATTGGAGGCAAAGTTGTGAATATTGTATCGGATTTGGTATTAGATTGAGTTCTGGTATGTTATTATATCAGTACCGATCAGTACTAGATACCGTTTCAGGTGATTTTTTAAATTTATAAAATAGTCCTTAAAATTTTTAAAATTAGCAAGATAGTCCATTGGTATATTGTACAGTTGTAGTGTATATTTTACTAGTTTACTGTTTACATCAATTATGTTTCCAAAACTCATAATAATAAATAATAATCACAATTAATATGAAATAACAATAATTTATAAATACTTCATATATAAATAATAACCACAATTAATATAAAAAAGGAAAATCATTATCATACAAATATAAAATTAAAAATAATTCAAAGTATTTAAAATATTACAATATTACAATTTCATCATTTTAATAAATAATAATTACGTTAAAACATCCAACAAAAAGAACAATAAATATCCTTAAATAATTTACAAAAACAGTTCATAAGGAAGAAACAATAAAGTAGAAGTTAAACTTGAAACAAAAGTATTTACAGTTACATTACATATATAGAATTTAATATAAGCATCAAATATGAGTAAAATTAAAAGAAGAGGAAAAACAAAAACCTGGAACGAAATTCAGTCATCAGCGGGAGGATACTTGCTATAACTGCACTTACCTTAATGAACATTTGGTACAAAATCCTCATCATTGAGAGGAGTTTCATCATCATTATCATTTAAATTTAACGCACCAAATGACATGTCAATGCTTTCCCATCCAAGATTATCTTCCAAATTATTCACATATACCAAATTCGGTTCTTCAGAAACCCAATCCGCTAAAAGATCAATATTATCAATGGAAATTGGATTAGTTGAAATGCTTATGCTATTAAGACTCCTAGTAAATAATTAAATTTAATTATTAGAAAATTATAAGAAATTATATTGAAATTAATAATGATAATAATAAAAATGACATATCTTTCCCTAAACTTTAAATTGTAACCAAAAAAAAACCAAGTCATTCAACCTCTTATGCTCCAATCGATTCATTTTCTTTGGGTGGATAAATTCAAATGTGCTCCAGTTTCGTTCATAGCTTATTGCACTCACACATTGATTTAAAATCTGAATTGCAAACATTTTTAATTTTGGTACACCATTTCCGAATTGATCCCATTAAGAAACTGTAAATTATAAGATAAAAAAAGGAGTGTTATAAACAAAATAAAGTGATAATTAATTTTCAACAAACAAGAAAAAGGAAATAACTAATACCTGGAGAAAGTTTTCCTCTTCGTTGAATAGAAATCGACATTTCAAAATCTCCATAAGACAACTTCTAAAGCTCCATTTGTGAGCTTAAAAGAACTTGCATCTTGTCAATGCTAACAACTGTTGTAATAGTTAAAAGCATTTCTCTATTAATTTCAGCTTGCTTAGTAATATCTAGTCTAAAATAGACATTAGGATTCAAAAATTCCCTAACTGCAAACAATAAAGAAGAAAGTTGTTTTTCCCTTCTCTCATTAATGATTGAAAGATATAGTGTGTATAAAGAAGTCCTATGTTTCAGATTGGTCTTGATTGCTTCCGTTGCTCTCTCTATGGCATAAAAAATATAATCCATTGTTGGCTTTTCTTTACTATCAACCAAGCAAAGCACCCTCACCAAAGGCTCACAAACTCAGATAACAAATTAACATTGGGACAAAAATTCTCTATCTTTCAATATAATATTACAAACCTTCACTCCAACATTAGACTTATCATGCTGAGATGCAATCCACTTATCACTTGTAAACATTTTTCTTAACTCTTTCTTCATCAAAACAAAAGACTAAAGTGATAAGAAATTTGTGGCAAATCTTGTCAAAGTAGGATAACACAAATTCCTACCATTGGTAAATTCCTTTCTCATCAAATTCAATACCCATGCATGATTATAAATGAACTTTGTCACCTTTTTAGCTTTCTACATAGTCTCATTAATAACAGGAAAATACCTGGGATCTCCTATATTCTCCATCATTAGTTTAATGCAATGTTCAACATAAGGAGTCCAAAAAAAATGAATTATACATATTCTGCAACCTTTTTCCTACCAATTTATAAGCAGAATCATTGTTAGTAATAAAATGAATAATGTTTTCTGGCCCTACTTGATTCACAACTTCAAATATCGCAAACAAAGTCTTAGTATTTCTAATAAGACCAGATGCGTCAATAGATTTAAAAAACATACAGCCATTTGTAGAATAAACCAAAAATTTATAATAGGCTCTTGTCTCTTATTTGTCCAACCATCATACATGATTGAACATCCATAAGTACCCCGATTCACTCTTCTTTTAGCTAAATAACTTCTAATTTCAGAAACAACACAACTCAACTCAAAAGTTTACCTCTTAAGTCATCAATTGAAGGACCTTTGTATCCTGGACCATAAGAGGCTATTTCTTCCATCATAGGTTGATAATAATAAGACTGAGAAGTATTGAATGACGAACCTACATCATACCACCTTCTAGCTACTGCCATATCGACATTGTGAGTGGCATCTCTTGATTGCATTGCACTACGAATTGAAGGTTGAGCTCCAGGAGTTGTTCATGGTGCAAAGAAACTAGTCAACTGCCTTCTTCTCTTCCTCACATCAGATTTAGGTACTTTTTCTTGAGCCTGAGATGGAACACTACCAATACTGGTACCACCACTTACCACTTCCACCTTTAGTATTTCCAAAATCACCACGGAAACTAGAAAACGAACTTCCACTACTAATTTCAAAATTCAACCTTTCCCTTCTATCTCTCTCATATTGATATTCATCAAACAATGTTTTCATTTGCCACTTCACATCATGACTTACTTTTTTACAGGATTCCACATCTCTTTTAACCCTAGCTAAATGTTTTTTTCAATCAGGTGATTCCTCTGCCTTTAAAATGTTTGTTACAAAACAAGCAAATAGTATGGTTCCTCATACCAGGAACTAATGCAGTAGGAGCCCAAGATGGATCATTGTATCTTCCTGGAGTGGGTTTATCAGGAGTACTTGAACTTTCTTCCATTTGTCTATACACATAAAAATAAATAACACATAATTTTAGTTCACAATATGCATATCTATCTTATATAATATAACTCATGCTGTATGATTACATTACACACAATTCAATTTCATGGAAAACAATTCACTATAAGTCAAAAGCTAATAATTCAAAACATTCAGCATATGTAATAACACAAAACATACATCAATAATTTCTATTTTCAACAAATTCCATCAATTTCTATTTCCGTTTCTAACAAATTCCAACAATTTCCAATTCCATTTCCAATAATCACAATACATTCATAAACTAATTTCCATTTATAACAATTTTTAACAATTTCCATTTCCAACAATCACAAAACATTCATAATTTCATTTCCATTTCCAACAATTTTCAACAATTTCCATTTCCAACAATCACAAAACATTCATAATTCCATTTCCAATTTCAACAATTTCCAATTCCATTTGTAATAATCACAATACATTCATAAACCAACTTCCATTTCTAACAATTTCTAACAATTTCAATTCAAAGTTTCAAAAATCAGGATCAAGTTGAAGGACATGATATGATTTACATAATTTCCAAATAATGAATGACATATCTTATACAATTGTTCATACATATATATTCATAACATGATGACCAAGTTGAAAGATATATTCATAACATGAGGATCACTTTGAACGATATAGCTTCTTTGGAAATATTTTTTTATTTAAAGCTTTGAATCTTCTTTTCATTTCTAACAAACCATAATATTATATACACCATTCTATATTTGGTTTTTAAATATATATGTTGCTTTTACAATTTTTAGTTGACATTAATAAGTCTAAGTATAAATGATTGGAACCTACAAGGCTACAAGTCTATAACATATTTACAATTTAACAAAAAAAAGTTCTTTTGTGATACATTTATTACATCACTACTTTCACACATTACCAATTATAAATATTTATGATACCCTACACATATATATTACCAAATAATTAAAATTCAACATATTTTATATTCAATTAATTATTTACCCAAAAATAATACCCAAATAGGCAAATACTATCATTAACTACAACTGAATTATTATTAATTTCCAATTGCATAATTTTATACTAAGCTAATTATTTACCTAAACTCAATACCCAAATATTAAAAATAAATTACCATTTCACAAATATTAAGAATGTGTCAATTAATGATTTAAGTTTTTACAATTTTACAAATTTAATATTATCAGTTTAAATTTTACATTTAGGTTGTTTCAAGTTTCAAGTTTCAATTTTGATAATCAACATTAACAAAGCCATGCATAATGCAAAACCGTGCTTCATCCAAAACTTACCATAAATATAAACTTAAACCAATTTATAACCAATACATCATTCATCGTGAATTCAAGTCCATGTCTCCATTTCCATTTGCAAATGACAATATCGTAATCAACTTATCATTCAACATTTCCATTTCCAAATTCAACCTACACAAATAAGAAAAGCAACCATAATGATACCAGAACAGAACCACAATACCAGAACCAATATCATTCAACATTTCAACTCCATTTCTATACAATATCTAGAATCCAACCACAATACCAGAACCAGACTAGATACATACAAAACATACATCTTAGAAAACGTTCAACTTCTAAATATTTCACAAATCCAACATCGAATCCAATTATCCAACACATTAAATAATGCAATTAAGATTTAAGCCGGAAAAAATTGGATAACTCAAAAAACACACTAAAAAATCTACAAGCTTTGGGTCTTCGGGTTGGTGCCAATCAAGTCTTCGGGTCGGGCCTTCACTGATGGGTCAGACCTTAAAGCTTCAAGTCGCACAGATCGGTGGTGACTGTGATGGTACAACGATCTCTCCTTCTTCAGACATTCAGAGTCGACGACGATGGCGTCTTTAGGGGACGCAAAGATGTAGCCGAGGGACAATCTCTATCCTCTGATGCTGGCATTGATCAGGGAGGATGAGGGACACACCAAAACCACCGGACCAATCACCAGTCGGAAATGAAGACGACAAAGAGAGAGGGATTATGGCGGTGGTGAAGAAGTGAAAGACAGTGAGAGATAGAGACGATGGACAGTAGACAGAGACAAAGGAGACTGGACTTTGGAGATATAGACGAAGATGAGGGGATAACAGAGAGAGGAAGGAGACGACAAAGATAGACAGAGAAGGAGAAGAAGGCAGTGGAGGACCGAAGGAAAAGGAGAAGAAGGCGAGAAGGTTCGAGAGGTAGAGGCAGGCGTTTGGGTGAGGGGGTTGGTTAGATTTAGGATAAAAATTTAAAATTTACAAAAAAAGTCCTTATATTTTTTGAATTTTATGGTATCAACCGGTATGCATTGGTATTTTACGTACCAGCCGATACCGACTAAAAAGCTACGATACTGATCAGTATTAACAATCGGTATTGTAATAATAGATACCATTATGTTTTTGCGGTCAGTACGTACTAGACCAGCTGGTACTGTTGGATCTCATTTTCGAAACCCAACTTTTGCTCAGATAACATAAATGTTGGGTACCATTTCTGGAACCCAACACTTGCGAAATCATAATCATTAAACTTATTCCAATAAAGTTTCCTTAACCATCATCGAATCCTTTTCTTGCTTTGATACCATAGCTATGTTGGACCCCAATTCCGGAGCCCAACATTCCTTATCATAAGACGTGTGTTTGTATTTGTTACCATGCAAGGTTATTCCCATTTAACCTTATTGGTCATCCTCGGTTAATCCTTATTTCTAATACCGTAGTATCGGGCCTTATCATCAAATCTTTCTTATACTGAAACAAAAACTTCCATCCAGATATTGAACATCTTAGAGACTAGGTTAAAATTCTATTCCTGTAGATCATTTGATAGATCTATGCCTTTAGTTTATTTAAACAAAAGGTTCATCTCATTTGGAGGTCGGATAACGAAGTTATGAATGAAAGAATCAACAAAGTTTTGACCTTAATCATATTGCACCTATCTTGGGACAAAAGGCATAACTTTCTCTAGGGTTTTCAGATCAAGTTCATTCTAAGAGGGTTCGAAAGAGGACTTCAAGATCTGCAACTTTTATAAAATCCTTGAAGATAGATTCTATCGTTTGAAGGGTCAAAAATGGAGCAACGATAGCATCAAATGATTAATGTATAGAAGGAGAAGTTTAGGTCACATAGGCGGAAAGCAGATGAAGCAAAAGCAGACAAAACAGAAAGCAGACGAACAAAAAGTAGACGAAGCAAAAAAAAACGAAGCAGAAAGTAGACGAAGCAGAAAGCAAATGAAGCGAAAAGGGTAGATGAAGCAAAAAGCAGACGAAGCAAAGTCAACTTAAGACGATGCAACTCTTAAGACGAAGTGGAGTCAACTTAAGATGAAGCAAAGTCAACTTAAGACGATTTAACTCTTAAGACGAAGCAGAGTCAACTTAAGGCGAAGCAAAGTCAACGTAAGATGATGCAACTCTTAAGACGAAGTGGAGTCAACTTAAGACGAAACAAAGTTAACTTAAGACGATGTAACTCTTAAGATGAAGTATCTTTATAGACGATACATCTCTTAAGGCAAATGACGTTGTCACAGACGATATGTCTTTACAGATGATGCATCTCTTAAGATGAATGACATCATCACAGATGATGCACCTCTTAAGAGGAATGATGTCAACATAGATGATATGAAATCATCACAGATGATACATCTTTATGCTACTAAGCATTTCCCTTTCTAAGGACCATAACTTTCGATCCACAGGTATAAAAATTCCATACTATATACCTTTGAAAGATAAAAGAAAGATACCTACAACTTCCTAGAAGATAACTTGGTCTAGTTTAGCCTAGATCAATCCAAATTTTTCCCTTAATTCATAACACAAATTTTACCCGATGGAAGGCTTGTAATTTTGCACGGTGCAACCTTGGAATTTCCTGAACACAACCATTCAACTACCCATTTGACTTCATGAAACTCTCAAATCTTAACTCATTTGTCTCATCATATCCAACTACATTTGATCAATCATAATTCCTGTCTTTCTTTTCCATAAATCTCACTTAGGTATATATCTATCTATCTATATATGTATCAACAATTCATGTTCTAAAATCATCAACTGAAACTGATAACTTCTACTCGTATAACTAAATTTCAACCCACATCATCCATACACCATTCATATTTCCTTAACATCAAAAGAATAAAGTTTTACAAAACTTTAATGGCATTCTAAGCCACATTTCATCACTGTCTCAAAATCTCATATTACAAAAGTTCTTGAAGAAACAAACTTGTTGCTTTCCCAAAACTAACTCAAAATACAAATTAAGCAAATTTAGAGAGATTCCCTTAGGCTCTTGATCACTTGATCTCTTAGTTATCACCTAAAAATGGGATAAAAAGGGGGGTGAGCTTGAAAGTTCGTGGGTGATAGTTTATAACAAAAAATAAGCAAAACCTTTGAAACCATTTTATTTGTCGTAGAAAATTTTCATTGAGTTCATAAAACAGATGTTTCTTAAGCTTTTAATTGAAATCCATAAGTTACAAAATATGAATGCATCAAAATTGTTAACATAACATAAGAACTTCAGAATGGTTTGGAAGCATCCAAAACATAACGTACTACATAATTCCCATAAGGGTCTTATGTAACCGTGAACTTAGGAGAGTCCATGAAGGAGCTCCATGCCACTAGCAGGTAGGCGAGAGAAGCCTTTACCTTAGTCAACGTGCACGTTACTTAACTTAGGGGTTCACCACAAACTCACATAAGATATAATTCATGATTTGAAAACTTGTTGTCCAAAATGACACTTTTTCGAAACTTAGCTTTTCATGGATATGAGATATTTCAAAAACATGATTTCATAAACATGATATCTTTTCAAAGAAATCACTTTCAAGCCTTTTCATAAATCATTACACAATTCATAAAACGATATATTGCAATTTCTCAAATCATTCAAATGCAGTAAATGCAATACTTATGATGCAATTTAAAATCATTCAACTTTCTTGATTTAAAGAAAACATTTAGTGGCTTATTTACTCTATTATAAACATGTACCCACCTTGATTTCCTTGCTTAAAGACTTGCTCAAAATGTCTCTACTCTTGCTCCTCTTGCCTTTCTTGATTTTCCTCTACAATAACAAAAACCCACTCAATAGGCTTTTCAATTGAAAATCCCACAAAACACAATCAATGAAATTGGTGCTAGAATACTTAAACCTATGCATCTTCTAAACTCTATGAACTAAAATGCTTCCAAAAATCTAAAAGATTCAAAATGATCTTACTTGGACTCTTCACCAAATGAAGAGATCTTTGGCCCAAATGGAAGCTCTGATCCTCCTCTTCCCTTTTCTCTTCTTGAACAACTTTAAAATCACTCTTTAATACTAATAAAAATCAAAACCTAGCTTTCCTTTTTTCTTTCCTCTCAAAACCGAAACTTTCTCCTTCTTCTCTCTTCTCTTCGTTTCTTCTCTCCTTTTCTCTCCTCAAATCACCTTTTTGGCTCTTCTTTAAAAGCAAGCCAACATTTCTTATTTCAATTTTGCCATTAATGATTGAGAAATGTCCAATTTTCCCTTCCTTATAAGCTTAGGTTCTTTTAACCTTAAGTGTCTTCCCAAAAACACCCTTG
>JANSVA010438554.1:0-18095 GCA_025504915.1 Erythroxylum reticulatum | reverse complement strand
TAATTAAGCAAGTTAACGCATAACACATAACATAGAATTTAACCATTAAACATACACTCAAATGCATCGTAATTGACAATTCAAAGATGCAAATGCACAAACAAATAACTCGAGGGTTCCATGGAAACGAAGTGGAGAAACCAAAGTTCACAACATGAACAAAATGAGTCTATTTTTCGGAGCTCATATGCCACAAGTAGGGAGTCAAGAGAAGGCTCTTGTCAATGTGCACGTGACGAACAAAATGGTTCCACTCTTGTCTAAAAAAAAATATTCATTTTTATCATATGCTTATACTTTTATGCTTTTTCTGATTTAATTCAAAATGTTATCACCTCTTTCAAGATATATCATAATCACAAATCATCATGCATTATCAAATCTTCATAACAATTCAAAAATCAAGCAATTTAGACATACCCACATATTGGCAAGAATTTGCCCAATCACACAATAACTATAAATACATTACCCACCTAATTTGCTTGAAAATCTAAGTTCAAGATTGCCTTTCCTCTTGCTCTTGACTAAGTTTATCCTGATTCCCTTTAAATAAACTAATTTCTATTTAATCCAAATTCAAAAGAAAATTCATAAAACTTTAATAATAAAAAATGCTAAAATTGAACTATAACCCTTTTAAAAAACTAAACCTTCGGGTCAATTTTTCCATGATCATTTTGTTTAGGTAAAACAAGAAATTTGATGTTACTTTCCTCTAGAAAAATGTCCCCCCTTGTCTTACGTTTCTAATGACATGAAAATCATTCAAATTGGTTTAGTAATCCGAAAGTTATACTCCAAACATTTTCGGACTACTCTTATACTGAAACAATATTTTGTGCTCAAATTCCTTCAAAACATTGATATCCTTATAAACTGAATTTAAACTTTATTTCTTCATACAACTTATATCTATATGTCACTAGTTTACTACAAAGTAAAAATCACTCTACTTGGATAACTACAGAAAAAGTTATGCTCAAAATACCAAAGCATGTTTTGTGCTAGAAAATTTGTCGCGACGAACTTTTCCAAAGAGTAAAATTTTGCGTGAAAGGTTAGCCGCAGCGAACTTCATCGATCAAGTTGGCCACTGCGAACCAAGGAAAGTTGGCCGTGATGAACTTTGACAGAAGCATACGTAGAACATGTTTCATTTTCTAGATTTTAACTTCCCACCTTTCATAAATAACCCATCTTAAACCTAAACTATCTCTTTTACTTCATTTCAACCCACAATCATTGACAAATACCTCATGATCTATCTTTGATCCTTAAAACTAAAAGATTAAAACATTTTCATATACCATTCATCTACAACTTCCTACACACATTCAACTTCATTTTCACTTCTAACTATCATCAAATATACTTCATCCAAAAATTAAGAAAGGTTGATGCTTATACTTACTTGTTTTAGCTTCAAATTCTTCAAAGTCTTCAAGATCTCCCAAAAACCCTGGCTTTTCTCTTCTTTTCCTCTCTTACACGATTTCTTCTTCAATTTAAAACAAAACAACAACTTCTTCTTCTTTTTATACCTTTAATGATTGTAAGATGAACCTTTTTCCCTTCCATTAATGCCTTATAATCCTCATCCCTAAGTGACTTGCGAATTTTTCCCTTTTGGTTATACACTAACCGCTCTTAACACTTTAATTTAACTAACTCAAGCAATAAAATTCCACTAAAATTGACATGCTAATTAAACTCCAAATCAAATAATTTATCTAGCAAGACTATAAAATTTATTGAAATCATGCTTAAATTAAAAAAAAATTGAGGCCCAACATTTCTCCCCCTCTTAAAAAAATTTCGTCGTCGAAATTATTTCCTGAGTCATTGAAGAGGTGTGGATACTTCTCTTTCATGGCTTCTGATGGCTCCCATGTAACCTCCTCCGTCGAATGGTTTTTCTATAAGACTTTGACTAGCTTCACAACCTTGTTTCTTAAAACCTTTTCCTTCTTGTCTAACATCTCCACTGGTTGGTCCTCATAGGTCAAATCCTTTTTTAACGGAACCTCTAAGGTTGAACTACGTGTAAATGATCGAATCGATACCGTATCAACATCGATACATGGAAGAAATTGTGAATCTTAGACAATTCCAGTGGCAAAGCCAACTTATAGGCTAAAGGCCCGATCTTCTCAGTGATCTCATAAGGGCCTATATTTCTCGAACTAAGTTTGCCTTTCTTACCAAACCTCAAAACCCTTTTTATGGAGAAGCTCTAAGAATCACTTTGTCTCTAACTTCAAATTCCATCTCTTTTCTATGTGCATCCGCGTAGCTATTCATTCTATCTTAAGCTGATCTTATCAACTGTGACTTGTACCAACTCAGGTCTTACAAGCCTCCTTTCACCTTTCTCATCCCAACAAATAGGAGTTTTGCACCTCCTACCATTCAAAGATTCATAAGGTGCCATTTGAATTCCCGAGTGATAGGAATTATTGTAAACAAATTTGATTAAAGGCGAATGGTCATCCCATGAGCCTTTGAAATCTATGGCATAAACTCTGAAAATTGCCTCCAATGTTCGTATTATTCTCTCTGATTGTCCATCAATCTGTGGATGGAAAGCTGTACTAAAATACAACTTATTTCCCAAATCCTCCTATAAGCTTTCCTAAAATTTGGAGGTGAACCTGGAATCTTTATCAGAAACTATAGAGCTTGGAATCCCATGTAGTCTAATTATTTTGTCCACATATTTCTTGGCCAAAGTGTTCAAAGAATTTGTCTGCTTAATTGGCAAGAAAGGTGCTGACTTGGTTAGCCTATCCACAATCACCCTTATTGCATCATGTTTCCTATTGGTTATTAGCAATCCCATCAAGAAGTCCATTATAATCTTTTCCCACTTCCATTCTGGAATAGGAAAGGTTTAAGTTTGGCTGAAGGTGCCTGGTGTTCAACCTTGACTTGTTGACACACTAAGCATCTTTTAGTATAATCTGCCACATCCTTCTTCATTCCTTTCCACCAAAAGTGCTCTTTCAAATCTCTATACATCCTTGTGCTACCTGGGTGCATAGCAAAAGGTTCATTGTGTGCCTTATCAAGAATGTCTTCCTTCAACTCTAACATATCAGGAATACACAATCTGTTACCTACCACCATCAATCCATCTCCCCTTACCTCTATTTCAGAAGGTTTGCCATTCTTAATCTCCTCTCTAAGTCTGCTCAAATGCTCATCCTATTCCTGCAGTTCCTTAATCTTTTCATTCAACACTGGTCTTACTCTAAAGTTAGCCAATATACACCTAAATTCGTCTTGCTTCAATATCACTCTAAGTTTGGTCAATTCCTTCAACAAAGGAAAATACACCGTCTCTATATGTTCCATAATGGATTTCCTACTCAATGCATTCACTACTACATTAGCTTTCCCTGGTTGATAGTCTATTATCAAGTCATAATCTTTTAGTAGTTCTAGCCACCTTCTTTGTCTCAAATTGAACTCCTTCTAGCTCATGAGATACTTAAGACTCTTGTGGTCTATAAATACCTTAATAGTGACTCTATATAGATAATTTCTTCATATCTTCAATGCACAAATTATGGAAATTAACTCCAAGTCATGCGTAGGATAATTCATCTCATAAGATTTCAATGGCCTAAAAGCATAAGCAATCACCTTATATCCTTGCATCAATACACAGCCCAATCCTTTCTTTGAGGCATCACTATATACTATATATCCATCACTACCTGAAGGCAAAGTCAAATTTGGTGCTGTTGTAAGCCTATTTTTCAATTCCTCAAAACTATTCTAATACTCCTTAGTCCACACAAACTTCTGATTCTTCCTTGCCAATTTGGTAAGCGGTACTGCTATTATGGAAAAGCCCTCGACAAACCTCCTATAATACCCAGCTAAATCCAAGAAACTTCTCACTTCAGTTACATTCTTAGGTGCTTCCCATTTCACTCTCTTCTTGCATAGTTAGGACACTCTTTGGCCATATGTCCCTTTTCTCCACAGTTGAAGCAAGCTCTTGTCAATTTGTAACACTCTCCCCCATGGAACTTACCATAATGGTCGCACTTAGGGACGGATGACTTGTCCCCTTCTCTCTTTTTACTGCCTCCAGTCGTTGAGGCTTCATGAGAGACAATCCTCATCTATCTGGACCTGCTTATACCTCTGCTCCTCTCCTCATACTGTATAGGGAAGGTCCTAACACTCCTCTCTGGCATAGGAGTATCACCTCCCCTCTTGAACTGCTCTCTACCCTTACCCTTTTTACTCACGACACTCTTTATGTTCTCTATATTTTTGACCCTCAGTGTTGCTTCAACCAGCTGTTGAAAGTCACAAAAATTTTATACCACCACTTTCTCTCTAATGGCTAGATGCAAACCCGATTCAAACTTACGGCATTTAGCTGCCTCTCTCATCATCATTTTAACTGCATACTAGGATAGCTGTGTAAACCTACGTTCATACTCACTCATCGTCATCTCCCTCTAGGTAAGACTTAGAAACTCCCTATGCTCCTATTGAATGTAAACCTCAAACAGGTACTTCTTCTTATAAGTAGCTAGGAAGTCCTTCCATCTTATCACTGACGGCTTCATCTGACTCCCTGGCACACTTTCCCACTAATGCAAAGCATCCCCCTGATGCAAACTAGAAGCATATTCCACCTTCTTCGTATCCTCACAGTCCATCTGCTATAACACCCATTCTATCTTCCTTAGCCATATCTCGGCTTCTTCCGAATCAGTGGTCCCATAGAACTCCACTGTTATTAAAACGCTTCCCCTTTTTAACTAGGGTCGGAGCAGAAGTCTGCGGTATCTAACCCATGGCCTGGACAAAGGCTTGAGCAAAATCTTGGAACATCCTCGGATCCAACGGAGGTACTTACTCCTGCGGAACAGGCGATTGCTGCATCTGTGACTGAGAGGGCCCACTACCATGCCCTACAAAAGCCTTAGCATATCTTGGGACTACTGACTCATCAGTACTCTCCTCCCTAGGTGGAGAGTTAGGTGAAATTGATCCTTGTAGAATTCCTCATATCCTTCTATAAGGTGGCATCTTACTCCTTCAAATATAAACACTAAGGATTGGCTTACATTTCATTTTAATCCTATTTCCTACATGTATGTATGTCACTTAATGCTATCAATCAATTTATAATAGAACAAGTAATTACATAGCATAACAATTCATACTATTATGCAATCTAAGCCTAGGAAAAGCCTAAGCTCTGATACAAAAGATGTTGGGCCCGGGTCCCATTCCTTATCCTGAAGCGACCGCTCGAGGTCGTCAAGTAAGGATCACGTGAGAGGAGGGTCGAAAGGATTTCAATTCAAAGGATTGACAGTGTGATAAACTAGCAGGTTCGTCGTGGCAGATGCTTAGCAGGAAAAGTTCTCCACGGTCAACCTTTGGCTTCACCGTGACAAACTCTCAAGGCGAGCGCTCCTTACCCTTCAGAACAAATACGCGCAGCAAAAGACTGGCTTCTCCATGGTGAACTCCCAAATTTCAAAACCCGTACTCTTATCATTCAACAATTAATAGTAAACACACATAGATTCAGAAATAAAAATTCTAACCATCTAACTCACCCATCAGACAACATAATCGTACATAAAAGGAACTTCAATTCTTCATTTCCTTACTAATTCAAAAGAGTTTGAACAAATACATATCATCATACACATCAAAGATTAAAACAAAATATATAAGGATGCTCAATCTTGATATGTATAATGAGCTATTCAAAATGTTTACTAACTTAGTACAAAAGTCTCTAACTATGTTGGAGTTCCCGATGCCTTGCAAGGATCAACTGTCAACTTGATTTGCACCTAAGGAGGGAAAATGATGGGTTGAGCTACATAGCTCAGTGGATAATATATTTATAGCAATAGGAAATGTTCGACAAATTCAAGCATATATATATATATATATATCTAACAATTGAAGCATTTTCAAACTAGCCCAGAAACTCATAATTAAGCAAGTTAATGTATAACATGTAACATTTAACCATTGAACATACACTCAAATGCGTCGTAATTGACAATTCAAAGATGCAAATACACAAACAAATGGCTCGAGGGTTCCATGGCAACGAAATGGAGAAATCGAAGTTTACAACATGAACAAAAGGAGTCCATTTTTCAGAGCTCATATGCCACAAGCAGGCAGATGGGAGAAGGCTCTTGTCAATGTGCATGTGACGAACAAAATGGTTCCACTCCTGGCCAAACAAAGCACATATTCATTTTTATCATATGCTCATAATTTCATGCCTTTTCTTATTTAATTTAAAATGTTATTACATCTTTAAAGTTGTAAGAAAATAACAAATCATCATGCATTATCAATCTTTATAACAATTCAAAAATGAAGCAGTTTAGACATACACACACATAGGCAAGAATTTGTTCAATCACACAATAACTATAAATACATTACCCACCTAATTCGTTTAAAAATCCAAGTTCAAGATTGCCTTTCCTCTTGCTCTTGACTAAATTTGTCTTGATTCCTTTCAAATAAACCAATTTCTATTTAATCCAAATTCAAAAGAAAATTCATAAAACTTTAATAATAAAAAATGTTAAAATTGAACTATTACCCTTTAAAAAATCCTAACCTTCTTCTCAATTTTTCCATGATCATTTTGTTCAGGTAAAAGAAGAAATTGGATGATACGTTCTTCTATAAGTCCCCCCTTGTCTTACTTTTCTAATGAGGCCAAAATAATTCAATTTGGTTTAGTAATCCAAAAGTTATGATCCAAACATTTTCGGACTGCTCTTATACTGAAACAATATTCTATGCTTAACTTCCTTCCAAAACTTGATATCCATAAAAACTAAATTTAAGCTTTATTTCTTCATGCAAATTGTAGTACTATATCTCCAGTTTACTCCAAATCACAAATCACTCCATTTGGATAACCATAAAAAAATTTATGCTGAAAATACCAAAGCATGTTCTGTGCTAGAAAGTTCGTTGCAACGACCTTGAAAAATTCTCCAGAGAGGAGAAATTTCGAGTGAAATCTTACAAGTTCGCTGCTACGAACCCATGAGTTGGCCACGGTGAACTTCATCCTTCAAGTTGGCCATAGCAAACCAAGGAAAGTTGGTCGTGGCAAACTTTGACAGAAGCATATGCAGAACATGTTTCATTTTCCAGATTTTAACTTCACACCTTTCACAAATAACCCATCTTAAACTTGGACTATCTCTTGTACTTCATTTTCAACTTAATTTCAACCTAAAATCATTGACAAATACCTCATAATCTATCTTTGATCCTTAACCCTAAAAGATTAAAACATTTTCATATACCATTCATTAATAACTTCCTACATATATTTAACTTCATTGTCACTTCTAACTATCATCAAATATACTTCATCATACAATCAAGAAAGGTTGATGCTTATACTTACTTGTTTTAACTTCAAATTCTTCAAAATCTTCAAGATCTCCCAAAAACCCTGGCTTTTCTCTTCTTTTCCTCTCTTCCATGATTTCTTCTTCAATTTAAAACAAGACAACAATTTCTTCTTCTTTTTATACCTTAATGATTGTAAGATGACCCTTTTTCCCTTCCATTTATGCCTTACAATCATCATCCTTAAGTGACTTGCCAAATTTTCCCTTTAGGTTATACACTCTTAATGCTTTAATTTAACCAACTCAAGCAATAAAATCCTACTAACCTTGGCATGCTAATTAAACTCCAAATAAAATAATTTATCTAGCAATACCACAAAATTTATTCAAATCATAATTAAATTAAAAAAATTGGGGCCCAATAAGAGACCCTTTGGGAGAATTTCTTCGCGGAAAAAGTTGAAGCTAAGTTAACATAATCTTTCAGGAAAAGTTTACCGTAGTGAAACCTTCGAATCTGCGCAGACCCAGTTCATTTTCGACAAAGTAACCTACTGTACAACCCGATCCATCAACCCGTTTTGTGAAAAATACCTATGTTAGGTTAAGTGACGATGGGAGAAGGGGGCCGACACTTGACACTCACACTCTCTATCATCTCTTTTACATCTCCATCATCGCACACCTTCATTCTCTCTTCCGTACCATTTTCTTTCATCCATTTTTCCACCGCCAGTTGCTTCTATGGGTATCTCCAGTAGGTTTTTGGTTGTGAAGTCTATTAAAGCTATGCTTGGCTGGGCACCTCGATCCTGTTGAAGATGTAGCAATAGATTGAGTTCAACAGGCTTAAAAGGGGAGTAACTTAATCTATATTTAGTTACGAATGATGAACTCATAGGTTTAGGAATTTTAATTTGTAGTTGAACATTCTTGATTAGAGTTTAATCAAGTTTTGGATATTTTTGTGTTGTTGGGATTTGTTGATGTAGAACTTTTAGCTTAAATATATGAAGTCTTATATATGTCTATTTTTGATCGTGTTGAATCTCTTTTATCTTGCATAGTTGTGTTTGATATTGAGTTGATTTGAGATCCCAAAATGACTTGTTGCATTGACTTACCCACTACACACACTAAGGGCATTTAACAAGGTCTTAAGAAATGGAGTTCATTAATTAAGACCTTGGACTTAAAGAGTTCTTTAAGGTTTATCCATTTGAAAATTAGTGATTCCCACTCCCATTAAAAAATTGATTTCGAACAATGATTGCCAAAGCTCATTTTCAAAAGGATATTATCATTATTTGATCATTGTCGTTATCTTCCTATTTTTACATTCCCAAAAATTCAAAAATAATTTTTGACACATTTTCCCTATAATTCCTTTTAATTTAGTTAAGATTTCCAAAGACAAAAACCTCCCTTTCCTTGCCAATTTAGCTTACATTTCATGACATATAGGTTAGCTTAGGTCCATTCATTTAGGTTCTGATTAAGTGAGATGACATGAGGTTGCAATCTATATTGCAATCCTTTGATTGTATTTTTATTTGAGCTTCAAGGGTAAGTACTAAAGTTTGGATCAAAATGGAGTTGCTGCTGGGGAACCAAGCAATTAGTTCTCTAGGTTAGCTTTTGTCATTTTTGCTGCTAGGTGAGGTTAGGAACCTTTGTTTAAATTACATTTTAGATAGTTTAGTTTCAAACATGTCAATAGTATAGGATTTCATTTTCTTTACTTAGCATAAAATTTTGAAAACACAAGCAAATAGGATACTGGACTTTTTGCATTTTTTAAACTTAGCATTTTTGCACCCACATAGTTTTGAACATTTCTTTGATTGATTTTTGTCACAAACCCATTTACTTGCATACTTTACTCTTGCACATACTTTCATGCATCTACACACTTGCATCCATCACATCTCACTTTTTTGTTTGACTATATGTGCTTGCAAGTAATTTTGTTACATTTTATTTTCATTTGAATTATTCCCGTGCATGCCCCGAAGAGCTAAACTTTTGCCTTTCTACCCTAAAATTGAGAAACGTTTGAGAAAGATTAGAAAGGAGAGGAGAGAAAAACAAAGAAGTTAGGTAGTTGTCAAACAAGAATCTAGTTGGCCAAATAGTGAGAGTGTATCGATAGAAGGAGTGATCATGGCTAAGAACCCAGCTTTTCTTCAAAACCCTAACCTTAACGCTAATCAACCTAGGAATGGTGATAATAAAGGTAACGGAGAGCAGGAGAGTTTTGGTGAGAACAACAAAAATCAAAGAAGAAGGACCATTAGGGAAGCAACTACCTTTGATGTGAACTATGACCCATCTGCTACTGCTTGTCCTAATTTTGACGTGAATTTTAAGGTTAAAGGATTGCTCATTAACTATCTTCTTAAATTTCATGGTTTGACAGGAGAAGATAACTACATCCATTTGCAATCTTTGTCAATGATTTGTCAAAGTATGAAATTTGTGGGAGCTTCACTCGATCAAGTATTATGGAAGGTTTTTCACCTATCTTTGGAGGGAAAATCTATGGAGTGGTATATGAGCCTCCCAAAACATGTGGTAAATGCCTATCATAGTTAGGCTAATTTGCAAAAGGCATTCCTAGATAAATATTTTCTGGCCTCTAGAATGTTGTCAACGAGGAAGGAGATCTATTCATCACGGCAAGATTACAATGAGTCACTTTATGACTACAGGAACCGCTTCCAAGACTTGTTAACTAAATTCCCTAACCATCAGATACCTGATGAGAAACTAGTGTAGTATTTCTATGATGGACTGAAGGATTAAGATAAAGGTATGCTAGATGCGGCATCAGGAGGTTCCTTTATTGATTTTACAGCTTAAAAGGCATGGGATTTGATCAAGAAGATGGCTTTGATCGTCAATAGTATAGTGTTAGAGATATCAGAGGAGTACATGAGTTAGGAGCTTTGACATCCCAATCTAGGAGAATGCAGAATATGGAATCTAAAGTTGACTCTTTAGAGAGTAAAATGACCTCACAGTTGTCCTTCATCACTGCAGAACTGAAGAATATGAATGTGCATCACCCAATACCTTCTATGGGTCTTACTACACCCAGTTGTGATACTTGTGGGTTAGTAATGCACATATCCAGTGTTTTCCCTAGTCCATATGAAGAGATGTCCGCTATATATCAGGGTCGACCTAATCAGAAATGGGACCCCTATTCGAACTCCTATAACGAAGGATGGAAAGCAAATCCCAGGCTCAATTGGAGGAATGAGGAATGAAGATGACCGAAAAAATTTCAACAAGGTAGAGGTCTAGTATGTCTACAAACCAGTTACATAACCAAAAACAAGCTTTGTCTGTCCCACTAAAGGAGGACACCAACCAACTTCTGCACAATATAATGGAATTGATTAAAGAGGAAAGGACTTCGAACAACATCTAGTTCAATACAATATCCTCCCTCATTCAACAAGATTCCTCTAAAAATATTGCTTAATTTAATGCTCTAGAAAAGAGAATGGAGCAATGGTAGATGAAAGCTGAAAATATAAACTCCTATGTTACCTAATTATCTAACAACACCAGTGAGAATCAAGCGAGAAGCAGTGGAGCTATCCCCTTTAATACTGTTATAATCCCCAAAAGCTTGAATGCCATAACTCTCCATAGTCGGAAACATATGAGGTTCAGAAATCAAGATGAGGGAGAAGATGAAAAGGAGATTAATAGCAGAGAATTGCCTTTAACAACGAAGAGAGTCAAAGAGTCCGAAAGTTTGAAGCAGAGAACATTTTTGACTGAAAAAGAGTCAAAGAAGTTGAGAAGAAACAAAGCAAATTCAGAAACCAACTAGGAATCAACCAAACAAGGATCCCAGGAAGTAAACGACAAGGAGGTAAGCCTAAAAGACCTTCCTTTTCTAAATTCATATCTGCTTAGCAAAAGGATGACTAATTGTAAACATGAAAAAGATGTCATTGATTTGTTTGGGGAAGTAGAAGTCAACATCCCTTTGCTTGATCTAGTGAAAAGGGTTCCTACATACGCTAAATATCTTAAGGACTTGTGCACAAACAAAAGAAAGTTTGGACCTAATGAAAGAGTACAAGTCAGCATAAATGTGTCTACACTTTTCAAACCTCAAATACCCATTAAGTGCCAAGACCCTAGATCTTTTCGTGCATAATAGGAAAAGTCACCATAGGAGGAGCTTTGCTAGATCTAGGGGAGGCAATCAATGTGATGCCTAAATCTGTCTATACGTCATTAGGAGTTCAAAGTCTAAAGCCTACATCTGTAGTGTCGTAATTGCCTAATAGGTCTCTTAGGTATCCAGTGGGGATCATAAAAGACATTTTGGTTTAGATAAAGGGTTTGGTTATTCTAGCTAATTTATATGTACTTGATATGTCTTCTAAAGTTGTGCAGGACACTACCTTGATTTGCGATAGACCATTCTTAAAGACTGCTAGTACTGTGATTAGCAAGGAAAAAGGTATATTCACTATGGAGGTAGGAGATCAACAAGTGAGTTTTATCATTTATGAAGCTATGAAACACCCTCATGAGGATTATTTTCTCTTAGGAGTTAAAATGCTTCATATTGTCATTTATGATGCATGTTCTGAGTTTGAACTCCAACATATTTACTCTAATTCTGCACTGAACCTATTGAATGCTTTGTTTCCACTGATGGCCCCTTGGAAGAAGGGTTTTCTGCTAATGTTTTAGGTGAATCGAGAAATGTGGATGTTAACACTGAAGTGGCACGTGGTCAAGTTGTCTCACCACAATATGGCTATCTACCAAACATTCATTAAGAGAGCCAGGACCCTTCATGATTATTAGGTTGTTTCTCATCCTTCACTTGCTTACTTACTTTTGCTCTATGATTGAATATGATATTGTGGATGCATTAGTATATTGAATAAGTGTGGGGGAGAAATCAATTCAGTAGGATCTAGGTTTAGCTTTCAGTTTACGCAATTTTTGAATCCAATAATTCCTCTGCCGATTAATGTTCTCTGTGCTCTTTGGCTTTATGCATGATACATCTTCCACGTTTAAGGAAACTAATGTGAGTGAATGGATTGCACTTTGTTTTTTGGTGCCTAAGGATTTTTATATGAATTTTAAGTGAACTGAGTATCCATTTGAGTCTTTAGTATGTTTGTTAATCAAGTTTTTCATTTTTTTCTTTGTTTGTTTTCCTTTTAGGTAACTTTCGCCGTGGAGTGAAGTCCTTGTCGCCACTGTGAAAGTTCTTTAAAATCTCTCAGGTAAACTTCACCGCGGTGTGAACTAGTTCTATCAAAGTGGCGAACAACCTCATTTCTTTCTGTTTCCCTCGGGTAACCTTTTTTGTGTCATGTAGTTCATGTCACTGCGATGAACAAATCTTACCTCTTTATTTTCCTCTTGGGTTTATTTCACCACGGTGCGTATTCTTCATCACTGCGACGAACTTCCCAGCATTCTTCCTTATTCCTTTCGAGTTAATTTTGTCGTGGCGTGAGTTCATGTCACCGTAGCGAAAGATCACTATTTCGCTGGAACAATTAGGGTTAGGTTCACTGTAGAGAATTTCAACGTTCACCATGGCAAAAGTTTAATCTGCGCACATTTAATGCGGTAAAATGATCCTTCCACCCTTATTTTCTCTTAACCCTTCCTATGCCCTCTGTCCCTTTTCGTCATTTCCAACCTAAAAACCTATATAAACCCCCGACCCTCCCTTCCTCTCCGTATTTTCTTCTCTTTCTTCACCACGGCGCCCCAAACATTCCATCTTCTCTGACTCTTCTCACAATTTCTCTTCTCTTTTCATAAGTTTTCTTCTCTTTTCCATATTTCTTCTTAGTTTATGTATTTTTTTAGGATAGGTTAGGTTTATTATTTTGTTCTATTCTCCCTTTTAGTTTCATTTTCTTTAGGATAGTTTGTTTTAATCTTTATTTAAGTTATATTTTAATGTGCATGTTTGCAGAACAATGCCTCGTGTTAAGCTTCCAAACCGTAGCAGCCCTACTGTCCCTCCTAGTTCTTCTAGTGATTCCGATTCTTCGGATGGTTTCACCTTTGTCAAACTAGCTAAGAAAGTAGATACTAGGCCATTCATTAGAGAGCAACCTTTTCCTTTAGCTCCCCTCGACAATCCCTTTGTCCAACAACTTGTCAATTCTCAACTTACAGAATTAGTCAAACCCTAAGACCAAGGCAACGATAAATTTGTTCTTCATTTCTACACATATGCCCGATTCCATAACATCATGGAAATTAACTTTTGTGGTGTTAAACCCCCCAATGTATTCAACACCACTACCATTTGCCATCATTTCAACCTTCCTCCCATTCTCCATTGCCACTACGGCCAATTGATCCATAATTACCCCTCAGACAATGTAATTCACACCCTCTGTCAAGAGGGCGCTGAATGACATTGACCGAGATTCTACCAATTGTACCTTAAGAGATCTAATTTCTGGCCCACAGCTCGTCCTTGGCTCCACCTTCTTTGTAACAATATCATTCCCACCACCCATCTCGCTTATGTAACTAAACGATAAGCCCTCCAGATTTACCTTCTAATGATTGGTTGCCCAGTTGATATAGCTGATGCTATTGCCTCCGCTTTACACAACTCCACCACCAACACAAAATTCACCAACGCCATTACCTTTCCACATCTTATCAGCGACATATTTTAGGCACACAATGTCATAGAATTACCCAATGACAACTATTTCGACCCGGCCCCTATTTTTAGGTATACTTGCCTCAAATAACCCATCATTCACCCACCTCAACCCTCCACCAGGTTCTTGATATTGATACAAGTTCTGTAGTTGTGGTGCCAGATGAAGACGCTCCTCTAGCTCAGGACACCCCTGAGCCCGTGACTTTACAGACCTTTGATGGTAGAGTCCATGACCTTTATGCAGATCTCGCTTACCTCCCAAACACTCTCTTCTAGGAGATAGCCAGGTAAACGGAGCACGATGATCAAGATAGGCAGTATCACTGATGCACGGATGCATTGATCACTGACCACCTTCACTTCCAACTGCCATTTGATGAAGATGACCCCTTAAGTGACGCTGGCACATTGGGAGCAGGTCCCTCTGGCTCTGGGGATGATCATCTTGCGGAGTAGCTCGAGTCACTTGTTCTATGTCTTTTTCTTAGTTTTGTTTTAGATTTAGTTTGTTGGATACTCAGTTACATTCTTGTCATGTATAGAATCAATGGCCGGTTATTTACATAACTCTCTTTGTACTTTTTTCGATGTGTTGTTTTTCAATAGAATTACACTTCCCTTTTAATGCATAATTGTTTTAATTGTTCTTCACATTGAGTACAATATGATGTTTAAGTGTGGGGGAGGTTGTTCTAATTGACAATTCTTATTTATGCATCATTTCTGGCTTTTTAACCCCTTGTGCAAGTTATTTGTGCGTGATATGAAAAATTTTAAACTTGGTAATTGGGGAAATTTGCATATTTAAAGTGTTTCTGTCATTTTACGCTGCAAAATTGATGCATTGCCGTAGCGAGCCTAAGAGTTCACCGCGGCGACACTATCCTTCCTAAAGAAATTGTTTTGAAATTTTCTCATTTCAATAATTCTCCCTAATTAGATTCTTTTCACTATTATTTCTTGAAGATTTTATCAATTTCAAAGTGGTCCTTGTGTTTTTGAAAACACCATCTATGTATTTAAATGATAGTTGATTTCATTTAATTTCATTTTCAATGTTTTCACGAAAAGCAAGTGAGGGTATGCTAAGAGAGTAGCATTATGTGTTTTTAAACCTTAAGATTGCTTAATTGAGATACTATGCTTGTTGGAAGGATATTTGGGCCTGAATTCTTTCAATTTTGTGTGTATCTGCTTAATTTCATATCTCTCTAGAACTTTTTTCAATTCTTGATCAAAGCTTGATGAACTAAAATTTTGTTAATATGATAGAGGCATTTCTTTCCAAACCATAATTACCCAAACACTTAACCTTTCCTAGCCTCTTTGAGCCTTCTTTTGAGTGCATGCATATTTCACAATTCTTATGAGTATCTCATTTCTAGTTTAAGTTGATATAAAAAAAAAAGAGAGAAAAGAGAAAGGGTTCTATATAAAATAAAAGAAAGAAAAAGAGTTTCAAAAATTCCAAAAGTGTTAAAAAAACAAAAAGGAAAACATTTTTATTAAAAGAGAAATGTAATAAAAATGTATTAAATTATGTTCATTTTTGTGAATATTTTTGTACTTATAGTTGAAGTTTGTCTCATGAGATAAGTGATTGTGGTGCATGTACTCATTTTTCCTTCTTCTATTCAATCCATTCCATTTAGCCTTCCCTACATTACAACCTTGAATAGTTCTCTTGATTTTCAAAATTATAGTTCTTGTGGTGGAGAGATAGAATTATCACAAGCTTATGGAAGGTAATGAACTAAGCAGATTGTAGAGTGAAATTATTCCAAGACGAGTGAGTTATGAGATTAAACACATTACCTTAAGAGAAATCTCTTTTGCCTAATCTCTTAGATTAAATGCTTATAGTGTGTATTTTCTTAATGGTCTTTCAGTCTGCTTGGGTTGATATCTGAGGAAGTGCCTTAACTACTTTTCTACTCTCATTTTAAAGCATGGTCAGAATTTTCTTTTACACTTGTGTCTCTTTGACTTTTATAAACTTTGTCCACAAGTACAAAGGTCTAAGTCTGGGGGAATTTGATTGAACCCAAGTTTTTTTTTCAATTGGTGACATTTTCAGGGTTTTTATTACACTTCTTGGCTCTTATTTTCAGATTTTATGCTTAATTTGACTCTTAAGTGGTTGCCATTACTTTATGTAGTTTGAGGGTAAAATTTTCACAAATAATTAGAAATTGTACTAAATTAATTTTATGGAACAATTGATACTGCAAACAACCATTTTTTTAATTGTAGGAGACTCAAGACGTTGAGGCAAGGAGTGAAGGCTAAAAATGATAAGTCAACAAGTCAATAGGGCAATAGGAAAGTTCACCGTGGTGACATTAATGTTTCGCTATGGCAAAGTATGAAGAATTACTGCAGAGACCCATTAGGAAATGTTCGTCACAACAAAGATTATGTTTATGGTGCAGTGCAAGTTGAAGCTGAGTTAACAAAATCTTTAAGGAAAAGTTCGCCACAGCAGCGCATCTCTTCGTCGCGGTGAAACCTTCGAATTTGCACAGAGCTGGACCATTTTAGAAAAGTAGACATTGTAAAACCCAATCCATCAACCCACTTTGTGAAAAATACCTATTTTAGGTTAAGTGACAACGGGAGAAGGGGTTACACTTCACACTCACACTCTATATCATCTCTCTTACATCTTCATCATCGCACACCTTCTTTCTCTCTTCCGAACATTATCTTTCATTCATTTTTCCACCACCGGTTGCTTCTATGGGTATCTCCAATGGGTTCTTAGCTGTGAAATCTATTGGAGCTATGCTTGGCTAGGCACCTTGATCCTTTTGAAGATGTAGAAATGGCTTGAGTTCAACGCGCTTAAAAGGGGAATAGCTTAATCTATGTTTAGCTACAATTTACGAACTCCTAGGTTTAGGATTTAAAATTTGTAGTTAAAAATTCTTGATTAGAGTTTAATCAAATGTTTGATATTATTAAGCTGTTGGGATTTGTTGATGTAGAACTTTTAGCTTAAATATATGAGTCTTATATATGTCCATTTTTGATCTTGTTGAATCTCTTTTATCTTGCATAGTTGTGTTTGATATTGAGTTAATTTGAGATCGCAAAATGACTTGTTACATTGACTTACCCACTACACACACCAAGGGCAATTAACAAGGTCTTAAGAAATGGAGTTCATTGATTAAGACCTTGTACTTAAAGAGTTCTTTAAGGTTTATCCATTTGAAACTTAGTGATTCCCACTCCCATTAAAAAATTGATTTCGAACTATAATAGCTAAAGCTCATTTTCAAAAGGATATTATCATCATTTGATCATTGTCTTTATCTTCTTGTTTTTATATTCCAAAAATACTTTTTGGCACATTTTTCCTATAATTCCTTTTAATTTAGTTAAGATTTCCAAAGACAACCCCCCCCCACACACACACCTTTCTTTACTAATTTAGCTTGCATTTCATTTCATATAGGTTAGCTTAAGCCCATTCATTTAAGTTCCAATTAAGTAAGACGACCCAAGGTTGTAACCTATATTGCAATCCTTGGATTATATTTTTGATTTGACCTCCAAGGGTAAGCACTAAGGTTCGGATCATATGATGATTGAATAAAGATGGATTACATATGATGTTGATGATGAATTGCACCAGAAATTTCCACACAAACTTGGATACTTTTCTGTTGTGTTTTTGATGTATAAACAGTAGGTTATTGATTGTTTTATGGATGAATTAGATTAGGATTTGAGGTATAATTAAGGTGAATTTATGTTAAAGAAAGGTGTTAATATAGTGATCTTGAAATGGAAATAGAACTAGGATATATGATTGATAGTGAATGATAGTTTCTGTTTTAATTTTGATGTATGAAAGATAATGATTTATGAGTTGTCTAATGAATGATTTTTGAATTGGGTTGAGACACGAATCACAGTTATTTATCATATTTATCAGATCTAAGTCCGAAATTCAACATTTAGTTGAGAACACATTCCATATTGCACATACCATTAAAAAGCACTTCTAG
>JANSVA010438453.1:0-18103 GCA_025504915.1 Erythroxylum reticulatum | reverse complement strand
GCTAGCAAAGAAGTATATTGATGAGATAGTGAGATTGCATGGAATTCCTGACTCTATAGTTTCTGACAGGGATCCTCAGTTTACTTCGAGATTCTAGGGAAGCATGCAAGAGGCTCTGGGAACCAACTTGAATTTTAGCATAACTTTTTATCCCCAAATAGATGGTCAATCTGAGAGGACCATTCGAACCCTTGAACGAATGCTTAGGGAATGTGTGATGGATTTCAAAGGAGCTTGGGATGAACACTTACCATTGATCGAATTTGCCTATAATAATTTGTATTATTCTAGCATTCAGATGGCTTCTTATGAAGCACTATATGTAAGGAAATGTAGAAATCCGATGTGTTGGGATGAAGAAGGAGAAAGGAAACTGATAGGGCCAGAGTTACTTCAGATGACATTAGACAAGGCCAACTTAGTAAAGCAAAGACTTAAAGCAGCACAGGATAGAATGAAAAGTTATGTTGATGCACAATGGAAGGAAATGGAGTATGAAGTTAGTGAAAAAGTCTTTCTTAAGACATCTCCTTGGAAAGGAGTCATGAGGTTTGGCAAGAAAGGAAAGTTGAGTCCGAGATATGTAGGTCCCTCTGAGATTGTTGAGAGGATTGGACCGCTAGCCTATAGGTTAGCGTTGCCCCTAAAATTGTCACAGATACATGACATCTTTTATATGTCCATGTTGAGGAGGTATAGATCGAATCCGTCCCATATTATTCAGACCACTTAGGTTTAGTGGAGAGATGATATTATGAGGAGACTCCAGTGAAGATTTTGGATACCAAGGAAAAGGTCCTCAGGAATAAGACAGTTCAACTGGTCAAAGTCTTGTAGAGAAACCATTCTGTGGAAGAGGCCACGTGGGAGCCTTTGGAGGCCATGAGGGAAAAGTATCCCCACCTCTTCAACGATTCAGGTAAGAATTTTGAGGATGAAATTCTTTTAAGAGGGGGAGAAATGTTGGCCCCTGAAATTTTCTCTTGATGAATAAGTATGATTAGATTAATCTTGCTAGATTAATGTATGTTGGAATTAACTAGCATGTTAATGTGAGTAAGATAATATGATCTAGGTTAAGGGAATTAAAGTGTTAAGGTGGTAAGTTTGCATAAGGGGCATTGTTGGAACATCACTTAAGTTGTAAAGTCTTAAAGCATTAAAAGAGGCGCAAAATGGACATTGTGCAATCATTAAGGGTATAAAAGGGGAGAAAGATTGTTGGCTTGCATTTGGAAAAAGCCAAAAACGTGAATGAGAAAAGAGAGAAGAGAGAAGTACAAAAAAGAGAGAAAGAAGAGAAAAGAAGGGAGATCAACTAGGTTCCAAATTTTCTTAGTTCTAAAGAGTGATTTTAAGGGTGTCCAAGAAGGGAAAAAGAAATAGAAAGATTAGAGCTTCCATTAGAGACTAGAAACTCATTGTTTGGTGAAGATTCAAGGTAAGTTTGTGTTTTAATATTTGGATTTTTAGAAGCGATTTGGTTCAAAGAGCTAGGAAATGCATGGGTATAAGTATTCTAGGATCAATTTCATGTATACGTTTCTTTGGGTTTTCCAATTGGAGTTCATTTTGAACGAGGATTTTCGAAGGGAGGCAAGAGAGGTAAGAAGGGCAAGAGGAGAGACATCCTTAAGAAAGTTTTCAAGCAAGGAAACTAAGTTGGGTTACATTTTTATAATAGAGTTAATGAGCCATAAATGTTCTTCAAATAAATAGAATTAAATGATTTTCCAACTACCTTATGAAGGTGCATTTATTGTTCTTTAAATGCTTGAGAATGTGCCATATGATTTTGTATGTGAATTTTTGTGAATGAATTTTGAGCTGATATGGGAATGATTGCTAATTGCTTCATAATTGTGGTAATTATTACTTTTGAATGATTTGAGAAGGGGCTTTTATGCTTGGTATAGAATTTTGGTTGTGGAATTGCGAAATGATGATGTAAATGATTTTTGAAAGAATAGCAAGTATATGAAATCAAGTTTCCAAAGATGTGCCAATTGGGCAAACTGTTTTCAGTTCATGAATTACATGTTATGTGGGCTCTATGTAGTCCATTCAAGAATGTCACGTTGACCAAGTTAAAGACTTCTCCCGCTTGCCCGCTAGTGACATGAAGCTCCTTCATGGATTCCCTCAAGTTTACGACTACTCAGGACCATTATGTGGAATTGTGTAGTTCGTCATGTTTATGGATCTACCCAAACCATTATGATGTGCTTATGTGTTTACATGTATTGACAAGTTTGATGATTGTTTGACTTATGTGAGTTATGAATTGGATTGACAAGTTGAGAATTTGAGGAATATATATTTCATGGATTTTTATGAGAATTTGCTATGATCATGAGGGTTTTCAATGGTTTTGCTTATTATCGATTATAAAAATGTTACCTAAAAGCTTTAAGCTCGCCCTCTTTCCTTCTCGTCTTTAGACGATGAGCAAGATATCACGTGATCAAGTTGAGAGTCAAGGCATCACTCCAATGTGCATATTTTGTTTTTGAAGCTAGATTTTGTAAAACAAGGCTTTAGTCGCATTTTGAGAAATTATTGTTTTTGTAAAGTTTGTATTTTTGGATTATGATGTAAGGTGGCTCGAAATGCCCACTGAAGCTTTGTAAAACTCTTATCTTTTGATGTTAACAAAATACATATGCATTATTTTTTGTTCATGATTTCCCAAGTCTTTATATTGTATTTTCAAGCTTTTCATAAGGGTAGGAATTGTGTTCTGAATTTAGGGGAAAACTAGATTAATTTGGGTATAACTGGACAAAGTTTCTTTTATAAATTTTTAGCTTATCCTCTTAGCTTTCCAATGGTATAAATAATGTAAATTTAGGATATCAAAGTTGAGAGATAGGAGCATGATAAGTGATGTTGCTGCAGGGGAGGTATGAACATGACAGCTATAGGAAATGATGAGAGTTTGTGTATGTTATGAGTCATTTGGGTTGAGGTTTGTGAGTTTAATGCAATTAAATTGGTAATTTAATATTTGAGGAGAAGTGAATTTGGGAAGATTATGAGTGAATATGATGTTGGAAAGGATGTGGGAAGCATTGGAGAGGTTTGGGGATCCCCTATGTCCGTTAGACAGACTTCAGGTCTATTAAATGGACCTTCTTAGATCTTTGACGAACCCCAGCTTCACCGATTTCCATTTAATGGACAATGTGTCCATTAAATGGACCTTCTTGGGTCAAAAATGGCCCCTAACCCTATGTATGTCCGTTAGGTGGACATATATGCCCGTTTAACAAACATACACTGTACACTCTCAATAATTTACATGTTTGACGCTCTAGATGACAAAATCTCATTTTGTAGTCTGCATAAAAGTTGTAGATTAGGACGTCCTCTTTCAATCCATCTAAGTATGACCTCAGTCTAAGGTTGTTAGGGAAGTTATGCCAATTCTCCCAAGATAGGTTCAATATGATTGAGGATATAAACATGTTTGATTCTTTTGGCTATAACTTCATCATCCGACCTCCAAAGGAAGTGATTCTTAAAGAAAGGGATTCCTAACACTTTTTTCTATCTCTCCATAAAAAGTTTCAGCTTTTGATTTTGATCTGAAAAAGATTGATGGAAAGATAGTAAGGGGTCAGTTGAGAGTGCATAATTATGGTATGAACATCCTTTGGTTTCTTAAGCATAACTTCATCTATAGAGCTCCAATTGAAATGGTTCTTGCTTCAAATTAAACTAAAGACTTTGAGCTACAATTTTCTTAAAGAAGTCAACTTATGTTTTTGGCAATTGTCTAGTGTGGGCACACCACCCTTTTGGGGAGGATGACTAATGAGGGTTCTTTGAAATAACCCTACAAGGTAATATGCTTACGTATAATGACTTTGAACGTTGGGCACCGGAAATGGGATCCAATTTTTTTTATATTAGAGCAAGAGTTATTTTCTAAAACAGTGTCCAACAGAGCATGAATCTTTTCTAAAATTGATCTCAAGTCAGGCTATCATCAACATAGGATAAAGGAATCTGATGTAAGCAAGATGACCTTTAAGACTAGTTATGAGCATTATGAGTTCTTAGTCGTACCATTCGGACTGACCAATGCTTCTATTGCATTCATGGATCTTATGAATAGGGTCTTTAAGGAGTATCTAGATCAGTTTGTTATAGCTTTTATCGATGACATTCTAGTTTATTCCAAAAGTGAAGAGGAACATCTTAGGGTAGTGTTTTAAACACTGAGGGAGAAGGAACTTTATGCCAAATTTAAAAAATGTGAATTCTGGATTTATTGGCCCCTGAATTTTTTTTAGTTAAGCGTGATTTAGATAATTATGAGGCTTGGATAAGTGAATTTTTAGGATTTAATTTTTTATTTTTTATGTCTTTTCTAGTAGAATTTATTTCATGGGTTAGTTGAATTAAAGGTGGTAAAAAATCATAAAAGAGTATTTTGGGTAGTTTACTTAAGGTTAAAAGCACTAAGGCATTAAAGGAAGGGCAAGGTAGACTTTTCTCATTCATTAAGGGTAAAATGGAAAAGGAAAGGTGTTGTTTTGTGCTTGAGAAGAAGAAAAACGTGGAATAGGTGAAGGAAGAAGTGAAATAAAATCAAAAGTGAGAAGAGAGGTTTTAGTGAAGTTGAGAAAAGAATAGAGTTTTGGGCTAAGTTACATCTTTTCATAGTTTTAAAGAGAGAGTTTAAGGTTACTCAAGAAGGGAAAAAGAAAGAGGAAGAGAAGAACTTTCTTTAGAGCTAATAATTTTATAAATTGGTGAAGATTCAAGGTAAGTTTGATTTTTTATACTTTGGATATATAAAAGGGTTTTGGTTCATGAAGTTTAGGAAACACATAGGCTTAAGCAATCTAGAGTCAAATTTCAGTGAATGTGCTTTATGGGTTCTCAAATTTGAATTCCTATTGAATGGGAATTTTGTTTTTTATGAAGGAAAGCAAGGAGAGGATCAAGAGAGGAAAGGGGAGTAAGAGCAAAGACATCCTTAAGCCATTTCCTAAGCAAAGATTTCAAAGTGGGTTTTGATAATGAGCCATTTGCTTTCTTTTTAGTCAATAAAATAAAATGATTTTTATTCATGTATAATTGTGGCATTTGTTGCTTTTGAATGATTTGAGAAATTGCAATATGCTTGATATTTTAATTTGATTGATTAATTGTGAAAAGATGATGGGAGTGCATATGAAATATTGCATGTTCATGAAAGACATGTTTTGAAAATGTGCCACTTGGGCAACATGTTTACAAGTTATGAAAAGCATGTTATGTGAGTTTGGTTAGGTCCCTTAAGTATGTCAAGTACACTTTGAGAAAAAGGCTTCTCCCGCCTACCTGCTAGTGGCATAGAGCTCCTTTATGGACTCCCATAAGTTCATTGCTATGTAAAACCATTTTGTGGGATTGTGATAGTCCATTCTATTCATGGCTATACAGGACCCTTATGGGAAATGTTTAGTACGTTTTGTTTTTGGATCAACCCAAGCCATTCTGATGTGTTTATGTATTCATGATATGTTGACAAGATTGATGCATACATGATTTTTTTTCTTGTGAATTTGGTTGAAAATTTAAGAACCATGTATTTTATGATTCAATAAGAACTTTTCTATAACAATGAACATTTTAAATGGTTGTGCTTGTTATTCTTTATAAACTTGTTACCCACGAGCTTTAAGCTCACCCCCATTCCTTCCCATCTCTAGGTGACAAGCAAGAGATCGAGTGAAATAGAATCGAGGCATCACTCCAAAATTTGCATCTATTGTGCTTTAAGCTAGATTTGTAACCACAAGGCTTTAGTTGCATTTTGAGTAAATTATAGTTCTTGTATCTTTTTGTCTTTTGGACATTTTGAGATATTAATATATTGTGGCTGAAAATGCCCACTAAGGCTTTATAAAACGTATATTTTGATGTTAATGAAATATGTTTGTGTTTTTCCGATGATATGTCAAATTTGTTCATTGCATTTTCAAGTTTTCCATAAGGGTGAGAATTTATGTTCTGGCTTTGAGAGAAATGTTGTATTGATCTAGGCTGAATTGGTTGAAGTTGTCTGCTTGGAAATTTTAGTTTATTTCTCTAGCTTTCCAATGATATATAGTATGAAATTTTTGGACATTGGAGTTGAGAGATATGATTATTAGAAGTTTGGGATGTTGCATAGGATGGACTTTCAAGACAGCTACAGTATTTCGAAATTTTGACCCTTACAGAAGCAAATTGTATTTTTAAGGTCTGTATGAAAGTTGTAGATCCAGAAGTTTTCTTTAAAATGGTCTTTGAATAACCTTAATCCAATAATTGTATTGAAAGTTATGTCCTTTTTTCTAAAACAGATCTGAGGAAGAAAAGTAAAGGAGGAAGAAGGGAAGCAAGTCGCGATCGCGATGACTTTACTGATTTTCGCGCAAAGTCGCAATCGCGTCTTTACGGCTGTGCCACAAGTCACGATCGCGATCGTGACTTTGCTGATAATCCCAGACCTAAACACCTCTTACTTTTTTGATCATAGCCTTGTCATCTGACTTCCAAATGACCTAATTTTTGAAGCATTGGATTCGTAACACATTTCTCTACCTCTCCCTAAAATTTATAGCTTTTGGTATTGATTCAAAAAAGATTGATTGAATCAAAGTGAGGGTATCGATTGGATGAACATGAACTGGACATTTTTACTGAACAGGCTTCAATATTTTGCTGATATCTTGATCTTTAGAGCTACAAACGAGATTATTATTGTTTTTAAATAAACTAGAGATATAGTGCTACAAATTAACTTAAGGAATCGAATTTTAATTCAATCCCTAGGACTTTCAATTTTTGGAGTGAATTTGGGTATAGTGTATTGTTTCAGTGCAAAAACAGTCCGAAAATGTTTGGGCTATAACTTTCAGATTTTTAAACCAAATTAAATGATTTTGGTGTCATTAGAGACTTAAGACAATGGGGAACAATTGTTCTGAAGAAGTCCAATTGAAATACCAATTTGAAGTTTCCTAAAATCTATTCGGAAATACAAGAAATGAGTTTATTTTAATGATTGACTGGTATGGGCATGCCACCCTTGTGGGATATGCGTCCAGATGGCACTTAGGACATCAGGCACGTGACTTGCAAGGGCAGGGTCCCAACACTTATGGTATTAGAGAGTCTAGGTTGAGGTCCAAGTGTAGCACCAAGTTTAGGAGTATCCTAAGCACGAAATGGGTAGGTTGAGACATGAAGTGTACATGCATTGTTTTAAATGAACTACTTGCATTGTTTTGAATTGTTTCACATGACTTCAAATAATTGTATACGATTTGAACTGTTTTGCATACTTTGAAAATTGTTTTGCATAAACTAAAGGTTTTCAATGGTTTTATATTGAAAAAGTAAAAATGGCACCTCGAAAGGGAGCTCAAGGAGTTATGACTTGATCTCACTCTCAACAAGGGAACACGGATGAATCCTATATACCACAAGATGCTGGAAGACACTCTGCTCCTGATTCGAAGGCACCTAGTGTGCAGCATGAAGCGCCACTGCCTCCACCTCCTATGCCTCATGCAAACCCCCTAGATCCACGGTTCTTTTAAGCCTTTACCTAGGCTTTCACTTATGCCATAGGCCAAGGGTCATAAGTGCTAGTTCTAGCTCCAGTGGAGTATGATAAGCTCCACAAGGATGGGGTTGTAGAATTTAATGGTACTACAAATCTAGACAAGGCTGAAACATGGTTGAAGAGGACCTAGAGAGTCTTGCTTTAGATGAAGTACTCAGATGAACAGAAGCTGGATTATGCAGTTAACTTGCTGTAAGAGGATGCACTTCATTGGTGGGAATCAGTGTCCCACAATCAGGTTACGCTGACGGTGTTGTTATGGAGAGATTTTGTGAAAGTGTTCAGGAAGAAGTACCTTTCCAGGGTTTATGTACAAGAGAAGGCTAGGGAGTTTCTGAACCTCATACAGAAGGACATGAGTGTGAGTGAATATGAACTAAAGCTCACTCAGTTTTCCCAATATGCGGCCAACATTGTGGCAAATGAGGAAGATAAGTGCCGTAAGTTTGAGGGAGGTCTCCATCTGGGGATCAAGGAGAAAGTCTTGATCCATAATTTCTGTGACTACCAGCAGTTGGTAGATGCCATACTCCAGGATGAGAAGCTGGAGAATATCAAGTACGAGGTGAGTAGGAAGAGGAAGAACCGAGAGTAGTTTTCTAGGAAGGGGGTGAGTGCTCCAATACCTAAAAGGGGTGTGAAGAGCTCCCGCACACAGAGTGAGACAGGGAGCAGTGCCTCTGCTAAAAACAAGCAAGCAAGGGCAATGTCAGTGCAAGTCTCAACAGCAGGAGGCAATAGCAAGGTAGAGAGGAGCAGGAACATGAACCCCCAATGTGATCATTGTAGGAAGTTGCACAGGGGAGAGTTCTTTAAGTTACTATGAGCATGCTTTCGATGTGGAGAGAAGGGATATATGATTAGGGACTGTCCCCAAGTAACTAGGCAGGAGGGGTCACGGTTACAATCCCCAAGGAGAGCTAAAACAGTGGGAACCTAGCCAGTCATTGAAGTGGGCAGTTTTGGAGCTACAAAGAAGGCTATTCCTCCAGGAAGGCCAAAGGGTCAGGCACGGGCAAGAGTGTTTGCTATGATAAGGGAGGAAGTAACAGCCGCACCAGAGGTTGTCACAAGTATGACCCAGTTATTTGATTCAGCAGTTTATTTACTAATTGATTATGGTTCCACGCATTCTTTTTTTTTTATATAAGTATGATTCTTCATGGTGTGAATTTAGTGCCTTTGAATAGTCCTTTGCTTGTTAGTATACCTATGGGGAGGAATGTAGTAACCAGTCAAGTATATAAAAGTTGTGAGCTCTTCATTGATGGTGCTAGATTAGTAGTGGATTTACTACCTCTAGACCTAAAAGGCTTAGATGTTATACTTGGAATGGATGTTATGGAAAAATATCATGCGAAGTTGGATTGTGGCTTTAAGGAGGTGGAATTTGATCTGGGCAATGGTGAGAGGGTGATTTTCAAAGGGGACAAGAAAGCACCATCACTAAGAATTATTTATGCTTTATTAGCTAACAGGATGATGAAGAAAGGGTGTGAAGCCTTCTTAGCGCACATTCTGGACACTAATGTGGAGGAAGGGAGGTTAGAGGATTTTTCGGTTGTAAGGGAATTTCCTGATATATTCCTAGAGGACTTACCTGGTTTGCCACCGGTGAGATTTTCCATCGACTTGATTCCTGGAATTGCACCCATTTCTATACCACCATATAGGATGGCTCCAACTGAGCTGAAGGAGCTTAAGGAATAGTTGGAGGAACTGTTAGAGAAAGGTTATATAAGGCTGAGTTCGTCACATTAGGGAGCGCTTGTTCTATTTGTTAAGAAGAAGGATGGAATATGGCGGATGTGTATTGACTACCGAAGACTCAATAAGATGACTATTAAGAACAAGTATTCTCTGCCCTGGATTGATGATCTATTTGACCAGCTATAGGGAGCAAAGGTCTTTTCCAAGATTGATCTCAAGTCAGGCTATCATCAACTCAGAATCAAGGATTCTGATGTAAGCACGACAACTTTTAGGACTTGTTATGGGCATTACGAGTTCTTGGTCATGCCGTTTGGATTGAACAATGCTCCAGCTGCGTTTATGGATCTTATGAATAAGGTATTCAAGGATTATTTAGATCAGTTTGTCATAGTGTTTATAGATGACATTCTGGTTTATTCCAAAAGTAAAGGGGAACATGAGGAACATCTTAGGATTGTATTGCAAACACTGAGGGAGACGAAACTTTATGACAAATTCAGCAAATGTGAATTTTGGCTCCATGAGTTGGTATTCCTTAGACACATAATTTCTGAGAATGGGTTACATGTTAATTCGAAGAAAATTGAAGCAGTAGTGAAGTGGCATGCACCCAAGATAGTGACGGAAATGAGGAGTTTTCTAGGTCTGACAGGTTACTATATAAGGTTTATGGAAGGATTCTCCATGATTGTTGCTCCACTAATTAGGTTATTGAGGAAGAATCAGAAGTTTATCTAGAGTGATGAGTGCCAGAAGAGCTTCGAGGAGCTTAAGCACAGATTGACAAGTGCTCCAATTCTGACTTTTCCTATGGGAGATGAGGGTTATACAGTGTATGGTGATGCTTCAAGAAATGGTTTGGGTTATGTATTGATACAAGGAGACAAGGTAATAGCTTATGCCTCGCAGTAGCTAAAGCCTTATAAGTTAAATTATCCAACCTATGATTTAGAATTGGTAGCAATGATTTTTTCCTTGAAGATTTAGAAACATTATCTATATAGGGTTCAGACAAGGATCTTTACTGACCATAAAAGTCTCAAGTACTTACTGAGTCAGAAAGAGCTGAATTTGAGACAAAGAAGATGGATTGAGTTGCTTAAGGATTATGATTTGTTGATTGAGTACCATCCAATCAAGGCAAATGTTGTGGTGGATGCTTTGAGTAGGAAATCATTAATAGCCCATGTTTAGACAGTTTATCTACCATTATTGGAAGAGATGGCTAAGCTTAGGATAAGTTTAAAGTAGGAGGAACCTGATTGTATTGTTGCTACCTTCAAAGTGAGACCGATACTCAGAGAGAAGGTTAGGGAGTTACAAGCATATGATACAGAATTGAGTAATTTCTGAGAAGAAATTTAGAATGGCAAGAAATCTAAAGTGATAGTGAGGGATAATGGACTTATGGTTGTAGGAAGAAGACTTTGTATTCCAAATGTTAAGGAGGTGAAGGATGAGATACTTGATGAGGCCCATAATGTGCCTTATACCATGCACCCAGGTAGCACCAAGATGTATAAAGATCTGAAAGAGCATTTCTGGTAGAAAGGCATGAATAGGGATGTAGCAGAACATGCAAGTAGGTGTCTAGTGTGTCAGCAAGTCAAAGATGAACACTAGGCACCATTAGGCAAGTTAAGGTCATTGTTCATTCTTGAGTGGAAGTGGCAAAGGGTGACTATGGATTTTCTGATGGGTTTTCCCAAGACCAGTAGGAAGCATGATACCATATGGGTTATTATGGATCGGTTGACAAAATCAACCCATTTTTTGGCAATTAAATAGACTGATTCTCTACATGTGCTAGCAAAAAAGTATATTGATGAGATAGTGAGATTACATGAAATTCCTGACTCTATAGTTTTTAACAGAGATCCTCGTTTTACTTCGAGATTCTAAGGAAGCTTATAAGAGGCTCTAGGAACTAAGTTGAGTTTTAGTACTACTTTTCACCCTCAGACAAGCGGTCAATCTGAGAGGACCATTCGGACCCTTGAGGGAATGCTTAGGACATGTGTGATAGATTTCAAAGGAGCTTGGGACGAGCATTTGCCATTGGTCAAATTTGCTTACATAATTCGTATCATTTAACCATTCAGATGGCTCCTTATGAAATGTTATATGGGAGGAGATGTAGAAATCCTATATGCCGGGACGAAGAAGGATAAAGGAAGCTAATAGGACCATAATTGATTCAGATGACAGTTGACAAGGTCAAGTTAGTTAAGCAAAGGCTTAAAGCGACTCAGGATAGAATGAAAAGCTATATTGATGCACACCGAAAAGAAATGGAGTATAAAGTTGGTGAGAAAGTCTTCCTTAAGACATCTCCTTAGAAAGGAGTCATGAGATTTGGCAAGAAGGCCAAGCTAAGCCTAAGATATGTGGGTCCTTAAGAAATTCTTGAGAGGATTGAACCATTAGCCTATGGGTTGGCACTGCCACCGGAATTATCACAGATTCATGATGTCTTTCATGTTTCCATGTTAAGGAGATATAGATCAGATCCCTCTCACATCATTTAGACCACTGAGGTTTAGTTAAGAGATGATCTAAGCTATGAGGTGATTCTAGTGGAGATCTTGGATACTAAAGAAAAGGTCCTCAGGAACAAGACAGTTCAACTAGTAAAAGTCCTGTGGAGAAACCATTCTGTAGAAGAGGCCATGTGGAAGCCCTTAGAAGCCATGAAGGAGAAGTATTCATACCTTTTCAATGACTCAGGTAAGAATTTCGAGGACGAAATTCTTTAAGAGGGGAAGAAATGTTGGCCCTCGAATGTTTTTTCTTAGGCAAGCATGATTTAGATAATTATGAGGCTTGGATAAGTGAAATTTTGGGATTTAAAATTTTTTTTTATGTCTATGTTAGTGGAATTTATTTCATGGGTTAGTTGAATTAAAGGTGTTAAAAATTCATAAAGAGGCATTTTGGGTAGTTTACTTAAGGTTAAAAGCACTAAGGCATTAAAGGAAGGGCAAGGTGAACTTTTCTCATTCGTTAAGGGTAAAATAGGAAAGGAAAGGTGCAGTTTTGTGCTTGAGAAGAAGAAAAACGTGGAATAGGTGAAGGAAGAAGTGAAATACGAAAATCAAAAGTAAGAAAGAGAGGATTCGGTGAAGTTGAGAAAAGAATAAAGTTTTGGGCTAGGTTACATCTTTTCTTAATATTAAAGAGAGAGTTTGAGGTTGCTCAAGAAGGGAAAAAGAAAGAGGAAGGGAAGAACTTTCTTTAGAGCCAATAATCTCATAAATTGGTGAAGATTCAATGTAACATCCCGTTACCCATGTTAGGGCTATAATTGTGAATTATGAGAAATTATGAGACATTAAGAAAATGCACATCATGCATAATTAATAGTGACATACACATTTATTTTGCACATTCATATGATTGTACATGCATTCATTGGCATTTACGGGTAAGTTTAATTTATAAGTGAAAATTGTGGATTTATTGGAGTGTATTAAATGTGATTTGGCAATTTTTGTTCATTTAGGATATTTTGAAATTTTGGTGAATTATTTTTAAGCTAAAAAAATTATTTGGAGAGTCATATTATCATTTTAGAATTTTTGTGAATTTTTTGAAAAAAATTGATTTATGGACCATTTATAAAATGACATGTGGCATTAATATTTATGAGACATTTGGCTAGTTGTATTGTGACAAATAGGTTGCGTCTGTTAAGATAAGTGGATGTTAGGTTGAGTGACACGTAAATATCATGCAAAAACCCATGAAGTTGGTTTTGAGAAAAGAATTACTGTAGCTTGTGGATCACCAAAAGCATTCTCTGCTTGTGTTTTTGTCCCTCGTTGGTTGTCTTAATAGCTGGAACAAGTAACTTGATGATGTTTTTAAGGTGTAAAAATATACATGCATGCATGGGTTGGAGATTTGAGTTTGCGGTACTGAATAATTTAGATGATGGGTTTGAGAATTACGAATTGTTTTGAATTGATTTAAATGGATTCTGGACTGAGACATATGTGTTTCTGTTATGGTTTTTCACTGTTCATGCATGGAAAATTTATAAAGTATTAACATAGGTGAGTTGAATGAGTTTGGATTTAAGGGACAAGTTTAAATTATGTAGTATTCATGGCAAGTGTATGCAAATGCAAAGTTATGTTGAAATGAGGTTTTTGCTGTAAATGGGTAAGTTAAAAAGAAAAAGAGAGAGAGTGCTAGAATTAGTGTTTCACGAAATATGCTCTGTTTTTGGTGTTAATATGAAATCCTATATTTTGATCAGTTATGGATGTTTTTGAACTATTATAGGAACTAATGAAGTGAAATGTGTTAAAGAACGTAAAGAGTGTGTATTTGATGGTAGTATAAGAATTGGAAAAAGAGTTGTGCATCTAATGATAGTATGAGAGTTGGAAAATTACAGTAGTGTGAGAAAGTGAAAATGAGGGTTTGAATTTGTGATGTTTGAAGTTTAGAATTGTTTCTGAATTCTTTGGAAGTTTCAGTTAGTATAAACAAGTATAATAGATGATTTAGAAGTGATTAAGTTGGAAAAGGAATGAGAAGAAAAAAAATTGGGTTTGGTGAAGAAGATGAAGTTGGCGTGCTAGAGAGAGAAAAGATGATGGATTGTTTGTGTGGGTTAAAAACTAGAGTTTCTCATTGAGCAACCTTCAGTCTTTTGCCTGTAACTTTTTCATCCGAACTCCAAATAACTTCAAACTTAGACTAATGGATTTATAAGACATTTTTCTTTCTCTCCATAAAAATTGAGAGTTATATGAATTGAACTAAAAGTGATTGATAGGATGAAAGTGTGGAAGTCTGCTTGAATGTTATGAATTGGAAATTTTTCATAATCATGTTTCGGTTTTCAAATTATAACTTGAGATGTAGATGTCTAAATGAGTTTATTTTTCATTCATATTAAAGTAAAGACATATTTCTACAACTTTTGTGAAGATGTCAAATTTTAAATCTGTCTCTATGATTTTCAAAATTGGCATGGAACTGAGTTTTAGCTTAGGCTATAGCACTACCAGGGATAGAAATCATATCCTTTGGTTATTGAATAAACTGTATTTATATGGGCAGAATTAGGCTGATGTGTCTTCAACAAAGTTGTATATTATTCTCTTATATTTAAATTGGTATATATTTTGTAATTTTTGGATATCTGAGCTGAAAGATATGAGTTGTACAATTAGAGGGAATGATCATGTTCTAGCCAAAAGTTCAAATGTGCACAGTATGAGGTATTTTATACATAACTCATTGAATGTTGAATCAAATTGGATTCTCATAGATTCATTAGAAACTTAGGACAATTTAGAACAACTTTCCAGTAGTAAGTGTTGCCTAATTTTGTCATTTACCCCATCAGATTAATTATGCAAAGTTGACCTGAAATCATGTGGGTAGAAATTCTGTAATGGTCAATTAAGTTATGTAATGGATTTCACATATGCTTTATTATGGCCCAAATATAAGTACTAATGTTATTAATGAGGGGTTTGATCGATTTGATGATAAAAATTACAATAAGATACCCAGAATTGTCATTGAACAATGCATTGTGCGTATTTTATTTATTTAAGTACATGTGCATAAAGGAATATGTTTTCAATTATGCAAAATGTGGTACTTGTGAATGTGTTGTGTATGTTATAGAGGAGCACGTTGGACACCAGTCGGACATTATCGGACCATCCAGGCAATAGCTTCTTGGAACGTACTGTAAGTCAATCTAGATGATTTCCTAGGATTGATTTGATTTGAATTTAATTTGATATATTTCACTTCCAATGATATTGAACTATTTGTGAGTTGTTTCTAGATTCCAGACCTGAGGTTCGAGGAGTTTAATAGTTGGGAATGTGTTGGGAGTGTTTTGATTTGATATGAATTTGACATTTAATTCCCAACGAAAGTTGAATGTCAGACTTAGGTCCGATGACTGTGAAATCTTATCTGAGCATTTGTATAAGATTATGATATATGAGATTTTATGAAATTGTTGCATTTCATAAAATGCATGCTCAGATAAAGGCATTGTTATTTGAGTTGCCAGTATAAAGCGCTTCCATGTAGAGCTTTGCTCTGTAATTTCTGATTTTGCACGTAGAACTATGCTCTATGATTCTATTTGATTGAGCCTTATGGGCCGATATTTGTATAAGTTTATGATAGGCACTCGGTCATAATAATAAGAAAGAATGTTGAGTCTCATGCATATAACATTATAAGATTGAATTTCTTTTAATGATCTGCAAAGCTGAAACGAATGATAAATTGTTATGATCTATTTGTTATACTTGGCTATGTGGATTGTGAGATTATATGATATACCATATTGTGCGAATATCTGGAGTGTACATATGATCTGAATGAATATATGTGAAATATATGGTATGTGTGTGTAATCCGGTGAAATCATCAATGATGGTTCACTCATTGAGTTTGGAAAACTCATAAAAATTGTAACGTAATTTTTTAGGTACAAGATAGAGACTTAGTGTTTATTCTGGATTAGAAGAACATTTTGGACTAAGTTATGGCTCAGAGGTCTGTCAACTGACGTCAAAGAGTTATAGCTTTTATTTTGTAGATTTTGCTAGAATCTATGTGAGGTTTTGTGTATATTCGTCTAATGAAGACAGTGTAAATAGTTATGAATGAATGCAATGAATGGTTTTAAAATTAGATAACTTCTGATTATGTTAGATGATTCCATGTGTAAGTTGGATATGTTTTGCTCTATCATGCCATTATCATAGGATATGTACTTGAATGTTTGGGTATGTACCCTATGGTAGTGGGATGTTGTATTTTTGATATCAAGGATGATTTGGCATCTTTAGGGGACAAATATAAGTTGAGATATGATAATTAATGAGATATTCCAATAGTGATCACAACTTTTGTTTGTTATGGTCACCTTCCATAAGAGATCACATTAGAGAGTCAGCTGACATGGAGTCCGTAGGAGTCAATTTAGAGTCTCCTGTAGCTGAGTTTGCTCAGATGCCACCGAGAATTCCCATAAGGTGAGAAAGAAGATATGATAAGCTAAGAAAACAAGGGGCTATGGATTTTTACGAAAGGACAAACTTGGCTGAAGCAGAAGGGTGGCTTGAGCGAACTGAAAGAGTGTTCGATAAAATGGACTGTGAGGTAGATGAGAAATTCAACTATGCTGTCTCACTCTTGCAAGGTCCTGCATATCAGTGGTGGAAATTTGACCTGGGAGGATTTCCTGAGAGGGTTCCGTGAGAACTACATGTCGAAGGTTTACTTGAATCGGAAAATGAAAAACTTTTTAGACCTGAAGCAAGGTAGACTCACAGTGGCAGAGTACGAGATAAAATTCAATGAGCTAATGGGATATGCAACTGTATTGATCCTAAATGAAGAAGAAAAATGTAGACGATTTGAGGATGGTTTGAATATAGAGATTAAAATGAGATTAAACATTTCTAACTTGAACAGTTTTACAGAACTCCAAGCAGCCTCGATCAGAATTGAACAATTATTGAAAGATGGTCAAACAGAGAACAAACATGAGGTTAGAGGTTAGAGGTTAGAGGCAGGATGAGTCTTAGTATGATTCTAGCAGAAGCTTCAGAAAGTGTCAGAACAGATCGTCTCGATTCCAATCTAGATTGAGACAATTTAGATCTTGAGGAAGAGGTAGATTTGTTCAGTCTGGGGGAGGAAGAGGACAGATGCCTGCCAATCAGTCGCACCAATTACCTAAATGTGAGCACTGTGGCAAACAGCAAAGTGTTGAGTGTTGGCAGATAATGGGAGCATGTTTTTGATGTGGCTTATATGAGCATCGGATCAAAGATTGCCCTGAGATGTTGGAAACATAGTCTGGAGCTAGAGGAGGAACTATGATTGAGACTACAATTCGGCAGAGTAGAGCTGGTAGACCTGCGTGGAGAGGCAGAGGTAGAGGTAGGACTTAGTCAGTAGGGTCTAGTGTCAGGACTGAGGTGTGGGGCAACCAGCCGCAATCTCAGGCTAGGGTCTACACTATTACCAGACAGGAGGCACAAGACTTCCTAGATGTGGTAGCAGGTGTGTTGAATATTTTTAATTTTAAAGCATATGCACTTGTAGATCCAGGATCTACCCATTCATTCATCACCCCACATTTGGCATCTATATTGCATTATGAGCGAGAGATACTGAAATGTGGGTTAGTAGTGAGCACTCTAGTGGGTAGTACAACAGTGATCAGTGAGGTATGTAAAAAGTGTATAGTTCGGATTGATCAGGCAGAATTAGAACCTGATTTGATCATTTTTCAGCTGAGAAAGATAGACCTCATCTTAGGCATGGACTAGCTCACTGCTTATAGGGTGGTGATAAATTGCTATATTAAAGAGGTAGTGCTTGAATCCCCTAATCAGCCGAGAGTGGTGGTTCGAGGAGTTAGTTAGGCAGTGCCAGCCCTACTAATTTCATTTTTGAGTTCTTTGAGATTAATCTGAGGTGGATGTGAGGCTGATCTGGCCTACATGGTGGATACTCAGAATGAACAAACCATTCAGGACATTGTAGTTGTTAAGGAATTTCTAGATGTGTTTCTGGCCGAACTACTGGGATTGCCCTCAGATAGGGAGATGGAGTTCACTATTGATATTATCCTAGGTGCCGCTCCTATATTAATTCCTTCATATAGGATGGCACTTGTTGAACTGAAGGAACTGAAAACCCCGTTACAGGAGTTGTTAGATAAGGGTTTCATCAGGCCTAGTATGTCACCTTGGGGAGCTTCAGTATTGTTTGTAAAGA
>JANSVA010438441.1:0-18107 GCA_025504915.1 Erythroxylum reticulatum | reverse complement strand
AAGAAAAATCTCCTCCAAAGTTTTCTTCTCCTTTCCCACCAAAGGATCTTGTTAACCAAGTTTTCCAAGAAGAACAAGTGGTAGGTCGAATTGGTTAAGGATACAATATCAGGAAGAGGAAACAATAACAAGAAGAAGAAGATACGTCACCTTGGAGAAGATACATTGCCAAGGATAGGATAGCACAGTGAGGAGTTAAAGTTGTAGCGAAGGAGTCGATAATATTTCAACCATCTTGTTATTATGTTAAATATTATCCTTATACCATATCATGTATGGTGGCATGTTGATTTGGTTATCTTGCTTCCAATGTGATATGATTTCTAAAAAAAAGTTTTGAAATCTATCATTTAACTAAACTTTGCATGTTTTCTTTTTCGATCCAACAATTAGTATCAGAGCCATTTTTATTATGCATGATTTTGGTTCCTATATGTGTTGTATAGGTTGGCAATTATTTTTTGTATGCTACATATTTTTATATGATAGAAATATATGGTGTATATTTTGCTCTTTTGGTTGTCCATAGAATTTATATTTACCATGTGAGATTTCTTCATTTGGTTTGTAACAAGGAGGGTCGTCTGTCATCACCATGTTTCCTCCTTGGCTTCATTTTTTTGTTTTCTTTGATTTTTTAATGTACAAATTGATGTAATGATGAAGATGAAGCAGTCATGGATTGAAGAAATGAAGAGGTAATAGTTTCGTTGTATCCTTTTGTGTATTGGCATAGTTTCGATTTTGTGAAAACCAAGATGCTAGATTTTTGTTTCAATGAATCAAGTTCAGTTTTTATGTCAAAACAAGTGATGGATTTTTGTTTCAACGAATCAAATTTCGGTTTTGATAAAAAACATAGTGCTGGTTTTTTGTTTTAATGGAACAAGTTTCGGTTTTAATGAAAACAAGTGCTAGAATTTTTTGTTATGAAAAGTGCTGGAATTTTTGTTCTAAAAGTAACAAAATTTGGTTTTATAAAATGTCGTTAAGTTTTTTTATCAAATAGGCCGGGTAATGTGAGCAAATAGTTCAAAGAAGAAGATCCAAGTCCAAAAACAATATTTTGGGCCTAAAAGTCTTGTAATAATTTTTGTGTTCTAGGATGGACAATCAAAAGTGGCTTAATTAATTCATGTGATGAATGGATAAATGAATGCAAATAATATGTGATATTATGTGATTGCATGTCATTTAGAAAATCGTCAACCCTAGGCCTTGCCATGCATTCATTATGTATGTGATATATAGTGAAACAATATAGGATGGATAACAAATTGCATCTAGATAAGATGGTATTTATTAAAACTTAAAGCCTAAAAAGATTGAGTGGGAGGGGATGCTTATGTGAGAGTCCACGGTCTCTAATTGATGGCCCATTTGCATGTGGTGAAGTGTTACTCCCCACCGGAGGGCATAAATCCTAGGTCTTGCATGGTTTGGGTCTCCTTAAGGATAAGTCCACTCATTCGTAACAAATGTGACCTCCCACCAAGGCATGATTTACAAGTACCTTTAGTGAATGAATCAAATCGTTAAACACTCAACATATTTTATCAATAACCTGCTCACCGTAGCTCTGTTGGTAAAAGTATGGATCAAATTATGACACTTCTCAAAAAATTGGGCATAAAGATGCTTGGTAGTTTTTTAGGTGGGAGGGTCCCAGTTTTTCTTTTAATGGATAAGATGACCCACTGTCATTTAGTCTATTATAGATAAGAAAAATAATCGATGTGTAAAGTTTTATTTTTTTTAGGTTCGTTAAATTTATCATCATGCATACATGCATCATGATTTTATACAAAGTTTCAATATTATTGACTAGTATGCTCATGTTTTAATAATTTATATTTTCAGACATAATCAACCACAAAATGAATCCACTCACTTTTCTCTTGACAAATAACCAATTGGAAACAAAGAGAATTTTAATGAATAAAGATGTAACCTTGACATTGTTCTTCAATATGAACGTATTTTATAGGTATTAACTGAAAATGAGCCTGCACCTCTGGGTGGAGATTCAACTCCTAAGTTAGTCCAACAATATGAGCATTGGCAAAATGTTGATAAAACTACTAAGTATTATATTATAGCTTCTAATAGCTGGATGTTGCAAAAGAAAATTGCCTGTATGAAAACTGCTAGTATAATGGTTCATCACCTACATGAGATGTTTGGTGTGAGGACTAGGTTTGCAAGAGTGAAAGTTATCCAAACCTTTCATAATCTCAGATAAAATCCTGATGAACTGATGCGGGATTACATGCTTAAGGTAATCTTTGCGATTATTGAGGCTGAGACGCTTAGGGTGGATATGGATGCGGATACGCAGATGATTATGATCAAAAATAGCTTAAACTCTTCTTTTTAGCAGTTTAAGTTGGACTATGAACTAAACAGCAAGGATTACACCTTGAGTAAGTTAATGAATACCCTCCAGAGTACAGAGGAGATATTGAATATCAAGGTTCGTGGGCCAGAAGCTAATGTAGCAACTTCTTCTAAGCCCAAGCGTATTGGAAGCAAAAAAAGAAGGGTCTAATGAAAAAGAAGGCCCAAATAGGGGTCAAGGCCTAACTCTTGAAAAAGAAGGCCAAAGAGAACACCAAGGGAAAGTGTTTCCAGTATGATGAGATGGGCCACTGGAAACCCAGTCTACCTTTAATCCCTCAAAAGAAAATAAGGTATGGGTTTCCTAAGTTTGTTAGGAACTAGAAATGTGGCAAATTTATCTGATTCTTGGATATTAGATTCAGGATCCACTAACCATGTTTGCAATTCTTTGCAGGGTTTCATCGAAGGAAAAGACTACCTAAAGGTCAGTTTCAAGTCAAGATAGCAGATGGATCCTATGTTTCAGCAGAATCAGTAGGAGTAGTTATCTTGGACTTTCCTAATGGACATAGGTTATATTCGGAGAATGTTTATTACATGCCAATGATTGTAAGGAACATGATTTCTATTTTTTGTCTAATAAAAACTGATTATTCCTTATTTTTTGAAAATGTTGTTTCAATATATAAGAATAAGGATTTTATTTGTAATGTGATAATTAAACAAGGATTGTTGTTTATAGAACCTATGATAGGCTCTCTAAACTCCACAAAATTGATAAAACTAAGACATTCCAATGTCTTTATCATTAATTCAAAATATTTGTAGCACTTAGGAATGGGTCATATCAATCAGAAAAGACTTGACAGGTTAGTAAAAGATGGGATCCTTACAAGCTTGGATAATGATCCATTACCCACCTATGAATCTTGTATTGAAGGAAAAATGACCAAGGCCTCATTTCCTTCAAAAGGAAACAAGTTTGAATCCACGTTAGACATGGTACATACTAATGTTTGTGGGCCCATGATTGTACAAGCTAAAGGAGGTTACCAATATTTCATAACCTTTATAAATGATTACTCTAGATATGGCTATTTGTATTTGATGCATAAAAGAGTGAAGCCTTTGAAAAATTCAAAGAATTCAAAGCTAAAGCTGAGAAGCAACTAGGCAAGCCATTAAAACAACTTTAATCAGATCAAGGTGGTGAGTACTTTTTTGGACAGTTTTGGCAATATTTAATTGACAATAGAATTGTTTCCAATTTGTCAGCTCCACAAACACTTCAATAGAATGATGTAGCTGAGAGGAGAAATAAGACTCTATTGGAAATGGTAAGATCAATGATATCCTATGCTAGCCTTCCAGAATCATTCTAGGGATATGTCATATAAATGACAACATATCTTCTTAACTTTGCTCCATCCAAATCGATGCTTAAAACACCTAGGGAGTTATGGATTGGACAAGTACCTTCATTGAGACACTTAAGGACTTGGGGTTGCCCATCCCATGTTCTAAAGCCTGAATCCACAAAGATGGAACCAAGGTCAAAAGTATGTTCGTTTGTAGGATATCTTACAAGAACTCGGGGTTCTATTTTTACAATTCTAAGGACAGGAAGGTATTTTTGTCGACAAATGTAACCTTCCTAGAGGAAGAGTTTGTGAGAAATCACAAAGGAAGAAGTGAAGTAGTACTAAAGGAGTTAGCTATTTCATCCAAACCAAGAGTTGATTTGGATATGACAAAATAAGATGTTGAAATAGATTCAAGAGTTGAATCAGAATAGCAACCTGAACATCAAGTAGTGCCTAGACATATTTAAAGGGTTGTGAGATAGCCAAATAGGTATCTAGGTCTAGGAGAAGGCTTAATTGCCATCTCAGACCAAAAAGAAATAGATCTCATTATGTATACACAGGCTATTAATGATGTTGATGTAGAAAAATGGCTCAAGGCGATGGAATCATAAATAAATTCCATGTACACTAATGAAGTCTGGATCCTTGTAGATCTACCACCAAGTATAAAAGTCATAGGGTGTAAATGGATCTACAAAAGAAAAAGAGGATTAAATGGAAAGGTATAGACCTTTAAAGCGAGATTGGTAGCTAAGAGCTATACTCAAAAGGATGATATAGACTATGAGGAGACTTTTTCTCCGGTGGCCATACTCAAGTCCGTCAAGATTCTTTTGTCCATAGAAGCCTATTTTGATTATGAAATATGGAAAATGGACATCAAGATCGCATTTCTTAATGGAAATCTTGAAGAGACCATTTATATGGCCCAACCAAAAGGTTTTGTTGAGCCAGGTAATGAGCATAAGGTGTGCAAGTTGCAAAGGTCCATTTATGGACTTAAGCAAGCATCTAGGTCTTAGAATATTAGGTTTGATAAGTCTATCAAAACCTATGGATTCATACAAAACCTAGATGAGCTTTGTGTTTATAAAAGAATACAAGAAGGCAAGGTTACTTTCCTAATCCTGTTTGATGATGACATTCTGCTCATTAGGAATGATGTGGGAATGCTATCTACTATTAAGGGATGACTTAATGAGTAGTTTTCAATGAAGGATTTGGGAGAGGCTAACTATATTCTAGGGATCAAACTTTTAAAGGACCATAAAAGCAAACATATAGTCTTGTCTCAATTAACCTATGTTGAGAATATACTCAATAAGTTCACCATGCAAGATTCCAAGAGGGGTTTCACACCTACTAGTTATGAAATCAAACTTTCAAAGGAGCAAGAATTTAAAACCCAAGAGGAGGTTAAACCCATGCATAACATTCCATATACTTTGACAGTTGGAAATTTAATGTATAATGTATGCAATGCTTTGCATTAGACCTAATATCTGTTATGCAGTAGGACTGATAGGTAGATTTCAGTCCAATCTAGGAATAGAACATTGGACTACAGTTAAGTGTATACTTAAGTATCTTCTTAGGATAAAGAACTTAATGCTTGTTAACTCTAGAAGTACCCTTATTCTGACAGGATATACGGATTCTGATTTCCAATCTGATGTTAATTCAAGAAAATCAACTTCTGGTTCTATATTTGTTTTAGGAGGTGGAGCCATAGTTTAAAGGAGTGTCAAGCAATCTTGTATTGCTGATTCAACTATGGAGGCTGAGTATGTTGCTTCTTATGAAGCAGCAAATGAAGCAATCTGGCTCCGCAAGTTCCTAAATGATTTGGAGGTAGTTCTAGAGGCAGAAAAAGTCATTACACTTTATTGTGATAATAGTGGGGTAGAGGCTAATTCTAAACAACCTCAAAACCATAAAGCTGTAAAAAACATTGAGCGAAAGTATCATCTCATAAGGGAGATAATACAATGTGGAGAGGTGAATGTGGTAAAGATTCCTGTGGAGCAAAACCTTGCTGATCCTTTTATGAAGATGCTATCTCAAAAGAGTTTTGAGGGTCACCTAGCAAAGATGGGAATGAGGGATATGTCAAATTTGCTTTAGGGCAAGTGGGAGGTTGTTGGAGTTATGTAAATATAGTACCCTAGAAAGTAAGTGTATTTACATGTAACTTAATCTTCTTCAATTATAGTTTTGTAATGAAAATATTTATTATTAATAAAACAAAAGAGTTTGGTTTTTATGATCATTATATATCTAGTCATAAGGTACTGAGATTCTATTGTAAGTAATATACATATACATAGAGATGTATAAGAAACATGTATATTATAAGAATCTAAAATGATAGATTAATAGTTGAATATTCAAGTTGGTCAATTGATTATGGTTTAGATTGTAGTGTTGCGATTTATCTCCATGCAAGTAAAGGAGTTTATTTCAAGGGAATCGTGAGTTTCATATCATGATAGTAGTCGACTATTCATAACGGCACTATTAAGTGAATCTACAATTAAGTATATTTTCAAGAATAAAGTAGTCCGTTACTTTAGTCTTAAAACATATATTTTAACAGTTGCTTATTATGGACTACAATATTGATAAGTGGTGAACTCATATGTGTTTCATTATAATTCTTGATATGATCGGAATGGATTTTTACAAAGTATTAATCCAGTGTCTGCATGTTGGAATTATTAATTGAAACATGTATTAGGGAACATTCACTTAAATATAGAGTTTATAGTGATATCATCACTTCTAGATGTTTTATGGAGATTGGTGATTAAACTGGCAACGGGAGTTTGATGGACTCGCTACCCATCAAGTCTTAACACCAAGATGAGATATTGTGTGTTAATCAACATATAGAGTCAAATGCTAGTTCTAGAAGAAAAAACCAACATAAGGGTAAAACAATAATTTACCCTTTATTTTGTGGATGGCTATAATAAGGTTCATAATAGGGTTTGCAATTGGACATATTATTTGAAATATGTGTTCTCATAATATTTAGTAATTTAAGAGTTCAACTAATTCTCTTTAGTGGAATGACATTTAGTTAATAAGCTAGAATTAATTCTAATGAGATTAAATTAATTCCAGGCTTATTGGATCTTGAATTATCTAAGTCCAATAAGATTCTCCACTTGGCTTCAAAGAAGGTTATCAAGCAAAGAAAGAAATATAAATGGAGGATTTAAAGCTCATGATTGAATGTTAGGCTTGCTCTAATTAATGGTTAATTAGAAGCCCAAATGAACATTTAGAAATGGGTTGGAGTTTGGTTTAATTTAATTAATTAGATTAATTATATTAAAACAAAATTGTTAAAGAAATGAAAGGAAAATTTAGTTTTTAATGGCTAAATGTGTAGCTACACATTTAGCATTGAATTGCTAAACAAAGATAGTCATTATCATCATTAAATAGAGTTATGATCTTACCACTAAATGATCTACTGGTTATTTTTTAATGATGGCATTTTATGTAACCTTTTTAGCATTCCTTTGATTAAAGATGAAAAAGGTGTATTTGATGGATGATCTTCCTTCTTTCATCACTAAAACAAAAATTGACATGTCATTTAAGGTTATTGGTCTTTTCCTATAGCCATCTTAAAACAAATGAGAAGAGTCATTTAATGACTTCTTTATGTTTGATTAAAGAAAGGTGTGATGCGTTGGATGTTTTTCTCTTCTTTCTTTTCATGTATAACCGAAATTGACAAGGTGTAAGAGAGGTGTTCTTTTAAGAAAAATCTCCTCCAAAGTTTTCTTCTCCTTTTCTACTAAAGGATCTTGTTAACCAAGTTGTCTAAGAAGAACAAGTGGTAGATTGAATTGGTTGAGGATACAATATTGAGAAGAGGAAACATTAACAAGAAGAAGAAGATACGTCACCTTGGAGAGGATACATTGCCAAGGATAGGATAGCACAGCGAGGAGTTAAAGATGTAGTGAAGGAGTCGGTAATATTTCTACCGTCTTGTTCTTATGTTAGATATTATCCTTATACCATATCATGTATGGATTGACATGTTGATTTGGTTATCTTGCTTCTGCTATGTTATAATTTCTAAAAAAGTTTTGAAATCCACTATTTAACCAAATCTTGCATGTTTTCTTTTCCGATCCAACACACTTATGATAGGGAAGATCACTCCTACCTACAAGAAGTACATTCAAAATGTTTTCCAAAATTTCTTCTGTAATCATGATCTCATACTCACGGATGAAAGAAATTATTGCCAGCTTTCCATCAATTTCTTCTTTTCTCATGTGTGTGTAAAAACATCTAACCAAGTCATCGCACACTGTTTCATTCAAGTTTAGAAAAGTTTTCTAGCCAACAGCAATCAAAAAGGAAGAGATTGGAATACTGATTTCATCAAAAAGGTTAGGAGGTAAGATGTATCTAGCTACCACCTTTCTCTTCTTATAGCGTACCTTGTACCTTGCTCGTCTTCCATTGACTGAAACAACTTCACTGATGCTACGGATTCTCCCTTCTGGGGTACGGTGAGTTTCTTTGATTTTATCCTTTTAGCCTTAGGGATTTCTTTAAAAATGGCTTCTTCAAAAATTGGCTCATCCTTAAAAATTGGGTCCTCAATCTTTTCTTGGACCATAGGCATTTTTTCTTTTCTTGATTCTTCCCTTTTCTTTCTCATGAATCTTTTTCTTCTTTCTTTTTTACCTCAGGAGTTTCTTCTTGTATAGCTTACTTTGCCACACTTGCTCTAGTTTGTGATCTCCTTATTAACGGATCCAGTTCTTCATCTGAATCATCATCTTTTACAACCTAGTGCACTTCAGGTACTTTCTTATCCTTAGGACTAGGTTTAGGAGTAGTGGAAGGAGGAGTAGGAGTGGTCAAAGTAAGGATAGGTATATCAAATCTTACTTTTCTTATTTGCTCCCCACACTAAAGGATTCTTCTTCTTCTTCTTCTTCATTTTCTTCTTCTTCTTCTTCATTTTCTTCTTCTTCTTTTTCATTAGAGTCAGAGATAAATTGTTGTTTGGCTGAAGGTCCATTGTTCTCAGAGGATGAGTTCGAGTCTGATTCCAGGAATAGCATATCCAAAATCTTTCCTCTTCTCTCCATTGGAGTTTCCTGAATGAGTGTTTCTAAAGTTGGGGCTTAGAGAAAGTAGAAACAGGTTCAGTGGGAGTGTTCAAAGTGCCTACTATTGGAGACAGAGAAGAGGACTCAGAAACGAGAGTTTGTTCACAGTTGGAAGTTGAAGCCATGGTTTTCTTCTATCCCTTTGATTTTGTTCGTGCCATTGAGGTTTAGGAATTTTTGGAGGAAAGAACAGAGAAAAGGTAGACAGTTAGGATGCAGAGAGGAAAAATAAAGAGAAGGTAGAAAGTTAGAATACAGAGAGGAAAAGGATGACATTTTTTAGAAGGATAACGATGAGTAGAAGAGAGAAGTTTGTTCCTAGTATATTAAACAATTCTTGACCATTGATCTTGTGTGAGGATGGGCAGTCATACACGCCAAAAAAGGAAGTATGATTGTCTGTGTATCTTCTGTCAGACACATACGAAGAGCTATCAGAAAAGCACGCACATTTTTAAAAGTAGAAATGACACCATGAATGACTTCCTTTTTAGGACACGTGTATCCTACTTTGTCAAACTAAAAGAAGCCTTCCAAAATAAGAAGGGCCTTCTAAATCAGAAGAAGCCTACTAAATTAAGAGGAAGTCTCGAAAATGAAAGGAACCTTCTAAACTAGAAGGAGCCTACTAAAGGTTCAGACTAGAAGGAGCCTACCAAAAAGAAGTAGCATAAAGGGATTATACAGAAATAGCATCAAATAGGCTGCACATACAAAGTTCTTTGCTTAACACGCAAAATCTATCTTCAGAAAATGGCTTAGTGAAAATATCAATTACTTGATTTTCAGTATTAACATGCCAAAGATCAATGGTTCCTTCTAAAATATGATCTCTAAGAAAATGATGCTTGATTTCTATATGCTTAGTCCTAGAATGATGCATAGGATTTTTTGAAAGATTTATGACACTAGTATTATCACATAATATAGTAATATGATTAAATTTCATAAAGAAATCTTGGAGTTTATGATTCTTATATAAGATTTTAGCACAACAGATGGCAGTTACTATATATTCTACTTTAGTTATTTCTTGCACTGTGCAATTTTGTTTCTTGCAAGATCAAGAAACTAAGCATCCTCTAAGAAATTTATGACTTTATCACTTGCATAATTTGTATCACAATAGCTAACTATGTTAGAAGAATCAATTTTTTGATACTATAATCTAAAATTCACAATCCCGTGAAGATATCGAAAGATCCTTTTGACTGTTTGAAGGTAGCTTTCTTTTGGATTTGATTGAAAGCCTACATAAAGGCATACACTATACATAATATTTAGTCTTGAACTTGTAAGATATAGTAGTAACCTGATCATTCCTTTTTATTTTATCTCATCCGTAGCCTTGCCTTCTTCATCCTTATCAAGTTTAGTTCTAGTATATATAGGAGTACCCATAGGTTTGGCATTCTCAAAATGGTACTTCCTGATGTATTCCTTTGTGTATTTGTCTTGGCTAATGAAGATCCCTTTTTCTGTTTGTCTGATTTGTAATCCGAGAAAGAAAGATAGTTCTTCCATCATGCTCATTTGAAAGTCCCCCACATTAATGTTGAGAATTCTTCACAAAAAGATTGATTAGTAGAACCAAATATTATGTCATCAACATATATTTGCACTATGAGTAAATCACTATCCTTTTTCTTAATAAATAAGTTTTTATCTACCTTTCCTCCTTCGAAGTTATTCTTAAACAAAAAATTACTTAACCTTTCATACCATGCTCGAGGAGCCTACTTTAGACCATACAGAGCTTTAGTCAACTTCATCATGTAATCAGGATGGTTTTCATCTTCAAAGCCTAGAGGTTGCTTAACAAACACTTCTTCATTAATATGTCCATTTAAGAAAGGAATTTTGACATCCATTTGGAATAATTTAAAGTTTCTATAACATGTAAAGGCAACTAAAATTCTAATCGATTCCAATCTAGCAACAAGTGCATAAGTATCATCAAAATCAATACCTTCCTATTGATTATAACCTTGAGCTATAAGTCTAGCTTTGTTTCTTACCACCTTATCATCTTTATCATCTTCATCATCTTTGTTTTGAAATACCCAACGCATTCCAAATACTAATTTGTTTTGCAGGTGAGGTACTAAGTTCCAAACTTTGTTTTTGTCAAACTGATTAAGTTCATCTTTCCTAACTGAACCCAACTTTCATCAGTAAGAGTCTCTAATGATTTTTGGTTTTAATTGTGAGATGAGGGCAACAAAGTTGTTCTTGAAGGATGATTTGGTTCTTAGACTTTCATAGGGGTCTCCTAGAATGTAATAATGTGTATCAAGGCCTCTCCATTCTCTTAGTGTTCTTCGTTGTATAAGCTCCTGCTGAAAGGAAGAAGCCTGCTTTGTCTTAGCTTTAGAAGGACCTTCTTGATTTTGTAATTCCAAAGGTACTATAGGTGTTGCTTAGGTTTGCAATGTATTTTTAGGAGCCAAGGGATGTTCTTCATCATCTGAATCAACTATTGTACCACGAGTAAAGAATTCAAAGTTTACAACAACAGTAGCCTAGAAAGATAGCTCCATTTGATCTCGTAATAAACTTTCCAAGGATGTCTTTTCCATTTCCATTATTTAGAACGAAGCACTTGCAACCAAATGATCGAAAGTAAGTGACATTCGGTTTTCTTCCTTTCCACAAATCATAGGGGTTCTTTTTCAGAATCTGTCTTATAAGGCACCTGTTAAGTATATAATAGGTAGTTGACACGACTTCTGCCTAGTAACCATGAGATGGACCACTTTCTCATAGCATTGTTCTGGCCATATCAAAAATAGTCATGTTCATTCCCTCAATAACTCCATTCTTCTAAAGAGTCCTTAGGCATGCAAAATTGTGAATATCGCTTTTTCATTACCGAAATCTTCAAATTTTATGTTATCCAATTCTTCTCTATGATCGCTCTGAATAGATGTAATCTAGTATCCTTTTTCAATATAAATTTTTCTGCAAAACTTCTTAAATACTTCAAAAGTATTATCCTTATTTGATAGAAAATAAACCCATGTAAATATAGAATAACCATTTACTATAATAAAGTCGTAATGTTTACCACTAAAGCTTTGAGTTCTAGTAGGACCAAATAATTCCATATGTACAAGTTCAAGCGACTTGTTTCTAAACATGATGTTTTTAAGAGGGAAGCTACTTCTAATTTGTTTTTTCTTTTAAACAAGCTTCGCAGACCTAACTATTCTCAAACTTCAGGTTAGGAAGTCCTCTCACTAACTCATTTTTGGACAATTTTGATAAGATGCTTATGCTAGCATGTCCAAATCTTCTATGTTAGATAAAAGAACTCTATCTATAGAAACAAAACATTTGACATTTTGAGAAGACATATCTTGCAGTTGAGCACAGTATATGTTTTGATTTCTAGGACCATAATAGCGTGTCAAACCAACAAAAATAAATTCCTACTCTAGAACACTTAAACGAGCAAAGTGGTAAATAAGGTCGAACCACAGAGACCAATGTAGCAATTGTTTATTTGTGTGGAAACAATAATAAAAAAATAAAAATAATTGACTTAGGAATGATTAAGTTTAGAACACGAAATCACGCAAGAGGAAATTAAAAATAAATATTGAAAACAATTTAAAGAAAAGCCTAGCCAAGGTACTCTTCCGTTTGATAGTGTAATTCGATCATAGACTCAAAAATATAAATTCTGTTCATTCTTATGGACAAAGTTATAGCAGACAGTGAACACCACATATCGACCAATCCAATCATAATTATTTGATAACCCTGAGTAAAGCTCCGCAGATTATTACCCTAACCAATTAGACTATTCCCGAGTAAAGCTCGACAGAATATAAACAGAATTGGAAAAGCTGCAATCTATTTAGACTAAATTATTTAATCTCATTAATCTCTTAATTGAAATTAATTCGCCACTTCGATAGATAGCAATCACGGATTAACTAATCTATTCGACAATTTATCACCAAGTCGATCAATCAACAGGCCTCATTAATCAACAAACACGGCGATAATAAATCGATTAAAGCGTGGAGATCAAACAAGCATAAAAGATAAACAAAAGAAATTAAATCAAAGGAGTCTCACGAATTACATAAATCAACGTTGGATACCTCGGCTAGATTAAAAGGTTAGCCACACATAGCAATATTTAAGGACAATGTTTTAAGAGGAGAGTCGCTGTCTTTCTCTCCTCTCCACCAAAAGCTACTTTCGTCTCCTCTAAAAAGCTACTATTGCCCTCTATCTATTCTCCAGCTGATTGTGAAAAAGAATTCCCTCCTAATTTCCTAAAGTGTGACTATTCATTGGCTAGGTTTTGTTTTCTTTTCTTTTTTATAAACAAAGTGGGACCTAATTAAATATCAAAATAAAGCTCCAATGGGCTACAAAATAACTTGACTTCCTTTAGCAAAATGGTTGTGTCATTCAGGCCCAAATCCCAAAGTAATTAATCCGAAATTCGCAGGTAGCAATTTGCCAACGTCACATCACCTTCAACATGGTCATGTTGAAATCCTGTCCAGTTCCAAATCAGCCAAATTACTCCAAATCGCATCACTTTGGTATTTCATCACCTAGAACATACAAAGACACGAATTACCATAGAAACACAAGCAAAACATCACATAAGTATCACATAAGTATATCAAAAGAGCATAAAACACACACAATTAACATGCACAAAATGCAATCAGTCTGTGTGGGAATAGTGGCCTTTCTGGATTAGCTGTCACGATTTCCTCGATTTTAGCTTCTTTTTCTGGCTCGACAATTTCAACATGATCATGTTGAAGTTTTTGCGATCCTCCAGCACTTTCAATTTCTTTTCCACTATGCAAGGTAATGGCACTAATATTCTACCTATGAATGACAGTAGGCTGGGAGGGCAATTTCCCTTGATTCTGTGCAGCGGCTAGTTGACTAATTTGCTCCCTCAGCTCTTGAAAATTTTTATTAGTCTGAGCCTGAAATTATGCTAAATCAGTCTAAAACTGAACCAAACTCTGTAGTTGTGTATTGGTCGTCAATTGAGCCGTAGTCAACTGTGACATAAGATCCTCCAAGGTGAAAATTCGGTCACCATAATTAGTCCTCAGATGTTGTTGCTATTGTTGTTGTTGAGGCTGACATTGCTGACTACTCTGACCTTGCTGCCCATTCCCATATCTCAGATTGGGATGATCCCTCCATCCTGAGTTGTAAGTATTCGAATAGGGATCATATTTTCTCTGAGACTGATAATTATCATTGATCGCATTGACTTTAGCTTCCACAGTATTATCTTGCAGAGTCGAACAAGCATCAGTAAAATGACTCTGAAATCCACAAATGTGACAAATAGGGACTTGTGGTCCCTTGGTTACGGCATTTGCATTGACACTATTAGCATTGAAAGAATTAATAACTTGTCTTTCCAACAATTCAACAATCTTTTCAAGTCCACTTTCGAGTTTAGAACTACTTACCTCATGGACACATCGAGTGTTTGTTTCCAAACGATACCTAAACTGCCGAAGATTTGCGGCCATTGCTGCAATTAAGCTTTTAACCTCTTGAGTCATTTTGTTCACTATGGCTCCCCCACTAGTAGCATCAAGAATTTTCCTCTCATTTAGTAACATCCCATCATAGAAATACTGAATAAGGAGCTGCTCTATAATTCCATGCTGAGGACAACTTGTATAAAGCCTCTTGAATCTCTCATAATACTCATAAATAATTTATGTATCTCTTTATCTGATGCCACAAATCTCTCTGCGTAAACTAGCAGCCCTGGAAGCTGGGAAGTATTTTTCTAAAAACAACCGTGCCATATCAGGCCATGTATCCACTGTCCCAGGCGGAAGATAATACAACCAGTCTCTAGCTGCCCCCTCTAGAGAAAAAGGGAAAGCACACAATTTCAACTGATCCTCTGTTATGCCTCTTGGTTTAAATCCATAACAAACCACATGAAAATCCTTGAGATGTCTGTTCGGGTCGTTAGAAGGTAACCCATGAAATTTCGACAAGGCCTGAATCAACCCAACTTTCAACTCAAACCCATCATTTGTAGCCTGATATTGTATACGTTGAGGTTGATCCTCTACTGGTGGTGCAAGCATATCCCTCAGAGTTGCAGAAGCTAGATTTCTAGCTGGTTGCGTAGGTGGAATAGGTTGTTGATTTGCCATCGCTGCTTCTTCAAATTCTTCCATTAACTCGTTCTCAAAGGCAGGCAAATTCTCAGTTTGGTCAGGCAGAACTTGCGTAGAAGTAGAAGCTTGTCTCTTACGCAATTTAGTAGCTTTCTTGAGTTGTTTTGCGGTCTTCTCTATCTCTGGATCAAACAATAAATCACCTGCAAAAACACAATGCCGCATGCAAACAACTAGAAAGAAAATGATTAGCAACACAAACAAACAAAAAACTTAAACACTAGGTCCCCATCAATGGCGCCAAATTTTGATGGCGTGTCAAACCAACAAAAATAAATTCCTACTCTAGAACACTTAAATGAGCAAAGTGGTGAATAGGGTCAAACCACAGAGACCAATGTAGCAATTGTTTATTTATGTGGAAACAATAATAAAAAATAGAAATAAAAAAAAGAATTGATTTAGGAATGATTAATTTTAGAACATGAAATCACGCAAAAGGAAATTAAAAATAAAAATTGAAAACAATATAAAGAAAAGCCTAGCCAAGGTACTCTTCCGTTTGATACTGTAATTCAATCATAGACTCAAAAATATAAATTCTGTTAATTCTTATGGACAAAGTTATAGCAGACAATGAACAACACATATCGACCAATCCAATCGTAATTATTTGATAACCCTAAGTAAAGCTCCACAGATTATTACCCTAACCAATTAGACTATTCCCGAGTAAAGCTCCGTAGAATATAATCTATGGCAGCAATAGGCTTTAATAGACCTTTGTCTTAGCCAATAGAATCGGAAAAGCTGCAATCTATTTAAACTAAATTATTTAATCTCATTAATCTCTTAATTGAAATTAATTCGCCACTTCGATAGATAGCAATCATGGATTAACTAATCTATTCGGCAATTTATCACCAAGTTGATCAATTAACAGGCCTCATTAATCAACAAACACGGCGATAATAAATCGATTAAAGCGGAGAGATCAAACAAGCATAAGAGATAAAAAAAAGCAATTAAATCAAAGGAGTCTCACGAATTACATGATTCAACGTTGGATACCTTGGCTAGACTAAAAGGTTAGCCACGCATAGAAATATTCAAGGACAATGTTTTAAGAGGAGAGTCGTTGTCTTTCTCTCCTCTCCACCAAAAGCTACTGCCGTCTCTTCTAAAAAGCTACCGTTTCCCCCTATCTATTCTCTAACTGGCTATGAAAAAGAATTCCCTCCTAATTTCCTAAAATGTGACTATTCATCGGCTAGGTTTTCTTTTCTTTTCTTTTTTATAAACAAAGTGGAACCCAATTAAATATCAAAATAAAGCTCCAATGGGCTACAAAATAACTTGACTTCGTCCAGCAAAAGGGATGTGTCATTCAGGCCCAAATCCCAAAGTAATTAATCTGAAATTCGCAGGTAGCAATTTGCCAGCGTCACGTCACCTTCATCATAGTCATGTTGAAATCTTGTCCAGTTCCAAATCAGCCAAATTACTCCAAATCGCATCACTTTGGTATTTCATCACCTAGAACATACAAAGACACAAATTACCATAGAAACACAAGCAAAACATCATATAAGCATATCAAAAGAGCGTAAAACACACACAATTAACATGCACAAAATGCAAGTTATCAGACCAATAAATACAATATTGCCATTAATATTATCAATAATTTCACAATGTGATGCATAGAAAGTAACTCTATAACCCTTATCATATAATTGACTTACACTTAACAAGTTATGTTTCAATCCATCAACGTAAAGAACATTATTAATAAAAGCATAATTAAAGTCACCAATTTTACCAATTCCAGCAACTTTTGTCTTGTTTTTATTAGCAAAGACAACATTGCATCCTTCTTTCCTTTCAATATTGTTGAAATGTGATATGCCTATCTCGAACAACCACTATCAACTATTTATTGATTTTTCTCATCTCCATTTTGAAGCATATCTGTAGAATGTATTATCTTATTTTAAGTATCCAAATTTTTTTGGGTCCTTTCTTATTAGTAGTTTAACCTTTCTGTCTCCATACATACTTTTGAGATAGTTTCTTCATTTTAAGCAACATGAATAACTAATATGACCTTGTCTACCACAATAATCACACAAAACCAATGAATGATAGCTACTATGATTTTTTCCATTTGTCAGGTTCCTGCTATTTTGGCTATTGCTACTACTGGATTTAATGAAGAAATTCTTGTATAGCCTAATATTGTTGTTTTCATTATATCCTATTTTGGCCTTATCAATCACAACTTTACCACTCCCAAGTAATGCATCAAGATTCTTCCTGCCATCAATGAAATTGGCAAGATCTTTTTTTAGAGAAGCAACTTTTTCTTCTAAATGTTTTACCTTAACAGAATCATTTTCAAGCAATGCATTCTTTAGCTAATTTGCCTTTTGTTCCAAGAATTCCTTTTTAGAGACTTTTTCTTGTTGTCATTTTCAAGAGACATTATTCTAGACAAAAAATTCTTATTCTCGGATTCTAGTGATTCAATCTTACTCATTAAGGATGTATCATTATTTTTGAACTTCTCAACCTTTTTGAAATACTTATACTGTAAGTATTTTGTATACTGATCATATATTTCATGATATGCATCTCTTAATTCATTAATTTCAATATCGAATTCAAAATAATGTACCTCATCGTCTCCTAATTTGGCCATAAAGCAAATGTTGCTGACTTTTTTAGGCTCTTCTTCTTCAAAGTTTTCAAAGACCTTATCTAACCAAGCTATAGTCATAGCTTGTTTTTTAGGTTTTCTATTTTCCAATTTGTCCTTTTAAAGAAGAGGGCATTCTGATCTTGTGTGTCCATATTTTTTATAGTGATAGCATATTATTTGATTGTTTTGTGTATTGCTATTACTGTTGCTTCCTTTTGATAGGTACTTGTTTCCATTTTTCTTATTTCCTTCTCTTTTCTTCATGAACTTCTTTTATAGAAGTGGGCATATTTTCTAACCATGAAAATGAATTCATCATCTCCACCTATTTGTAATCTAGTGTCACTTTCATCTCCATTTGATTCATTAGTTGTCTTTAATGCCATTCCTCTTTTGTATGAGGATCATT